>NW_022983949.1:0-115438 GCF_010724455.1 Aspergillus lentulus | reverse complement strand
GGGCTGGTGCGAGTAATTTCAGTAGATGGATGATGTCTGAATATCCTGTTGGGATGGGAAGAACATTGTTGCTTTTCTGATTTTTTTTTATTCATAAACCACTCTGTAAGCACAGCTCTCGCTCAGCAGTGTCTTCTGTTTGAACTGATAACTCCATATATACAACTGACCTTTGCCTAGTATGTTGGTGGGGTACGGAGGGAGTGGCGGAATCACAATGATTGATCAAGGAGGGAAAATAGAAAATTTAAAATAATTTTCCGCTCGTTCCTATTCTTGCGGAACATCGTCCTACTAAATCACCATCAGGGAGCCCACTTCTGCAAAGATGATAACTTGCACTAAAAATGCAGCCATGTCAACAATCTTAATAAGACATACGCCTAATTTTGTCACCTGCATATTTCGCCATCTCAGGCCCTTCAAGAGGATGAATAGGATTACTTTCCAACTGGAACGGCTTGATATTGCCGGATGCTTGCTGGATCTGAATCTCGGTCTGTTGTTGCGAGCTGCGAGGTATTCTACCCCAGCAGAAAGGCATTTGCTGTTCAGCGGTCTGGCTTTCAGGAGCTGGAGATTCCCGGCCCGCTAATTGAGAACACAGTTTATTCTCCATTTTCCTCTTCTTAGATTGGTATGATGGTTTCTTGATTGCGTGATGGCTTTGTGGAAAGGACAGGGAAACAAGGAACAATAGGTTCTCGTTGTCACCCTTTGGTGTTTTGTGGCCCTTACTGCAGTTAGGTAACTGATTTATGGTTCTGAAATGGAAGAAGTTAGTGTATATTGATTTTGTAGGACTAGGATTTCGGAGTTCCCTGAGAGTGGAAATGGATTATAGGTAAGATAAAGCTTACATTGTAAGGGATATATAGAGCAGCTTAGGAGCAACTGTGAGATCAAAGCAACTCTTACCTTGCAATCATAGTTACTCATAAGTATCTTTCCTTCTGATATATACGGTTGGCAGACCCCACATCTGCTGTGTAATCACCAATCCATGGACATTTCGATCATCATGACGTCTACATTTAATTGTTTAGGGGGTCTCGCTGTTGTGGCTAGACCGTCGGACTATTTGGACCCAAGGAATGGGGTGTAACCAGTCCATTTTTCAACCCAAACCGCGGTTTTCCCGCAAGAAAGTTTATCATCTAATCAGCCCATCCAGCATGTTTGACAGCGAGCATGCGTCACCTGACCATGGAAAGGGCCCTTTTGAGGTTGAGATACGGAGACTGCTGTCAGGATTTTGGCACTGAGGGATAGTTGAATAAAACATTGATTGGATTTAGCCACTTGTATCCCACATGGCACCCACACATGGCTCCGAGACGGATCGGGTTTTCAATAAGGAGACGAAATTGAAACAATGTCACGATGGCAACTTCTCTTCATATAGCACTGTATATCTATAAAGGTTAATGTTGATACGATACGTGCATCCTGGCAAAGGTAATGTGCCTTATGTCAGCTCTCGAATATGCAACCTTCTGACCAGCCAAAAAGAAACGTAAGCGCTGGGCGGATGTGGGTTCAGTGGGATAACGATTTAAAGTAGGATCACTTAATGCTATTTTTCTGTATCATACCAGCTTCATAACCTGACGTCCCAATTAATCTGGAGCAATAAAGGTCCTATCACCTTAGTTGATTAAGGTTTAACAAGTAAGTTGCTAAGTATAGCCTGTCTTATTTGGCAAGAACACCAAAACCATTGAGCCAAAAATATTGAAGAAAAAATTGGTCTATAAGCGAACTTGCGCAGCGAGGATAGCATAAAGGGGCTCATCTATTTATACAGTTAGTTGGATACCATGGTCTTGGTGGTTACGTTGATGCCAGTATCAAGGATGAGGTCTAGGAATCTGGGGGAAGCCGTACTCCTCACAGAGTCCATGTCCAGTGGGAATAGCTCCTGGTGAAGATAAAGTCACCAGGTGAGCCCTATAATAGTGATGAGGACGACGCCGCGCGTTTGAGGCCTTGAGCTTTGTGATCAGTGCTTGAGTTCGACGCCACCGTACACACTGATCTTAAAGGTTGGTGCATTCATCTCGCCGCGGTTGTGTAGGCGACGTTCTTGACAGTAGAGGCCGAGTTCTCCCTCTGCTACTCCACCAGTCTGTGCTTGTTCGCCTGAAAGGACGCCTTTGTTCTGGTAAAAGCTATAATTATATGGTTAGATAAGTGTCTGCGGCGAGCTGCTCATAGCCGACTGAGTATTGACTTGCAGCACCATGCATGCGTTGCCGCCGCGCGCGTCAAAGTTGAGAAGAATCAGTCTCGGCTATCTGCCTTGCTAAATATCCTGGCCTCCAAAAAAGGCCTCAATGGCCAGGGCCTTGGAGCGATGGAAATCTGGGGCGGAGAGTATAGGATATGCCTGCTTGTGGCGGGTCGATGTCCTTCTGAAAAGTCGTGATATACTTGAACCATTCTGCCGTAGGAGCAGCCCAGGCTCTCCGATGTTGCCAAAGTCTGCGCTGACACCTCCCACCATGGATGAAATCACACTGAAACGGCTGGCAGTTGCCCGTATTTGGCAACAAGCCAGATCTGTGCTGAGACAAATTCACAACTAGGCATAGCTCCGGACGTTGGCAGTGCCTGCAATGGCCATGCTGATTTCCTTTGACAGTAGACTCATATAAGCCAAATGCATCACTGCGGTTGTGGACGCACATACAGAGTCGAACTAGTAGGCCAGACCCTCTCACTTGAAGTGCCAGGGGGGGTTTCAGGGCCAAGCGCATAATGAAGTCCCTGCAAAGTATGCTGTTGGGTGACTAGGGTCATGGTGGTCGTTGGTGAGCGAATCAAAGAGTGCAGCGATGTGGTGGGCCTCGTCATTTTTGTCTGTCTAGACGAGGCACAGAAGAACCAAGAATGAAAATCCCCTGGTTTGATCATAAAACAGCCGTACCTAGTTGTCATGGTAAATCACTTGTCGCGATGGCAGGACATTGAAGCGACATTTGGGGACGTCGTGGTAGACATAATGAGTCCCAAACTTCAGCTTTCCCAAGTTTGATGCAGTTGGTATCGTCAGGATCACTTTAACTAAGGTCTACCGGCTACACACGCTGCTAGACCCACTATCTTGAAGGCAGCGGGAATGATTTTATGGCCAGGTCAAGATCACAAGTGTCATTTTTTTAGATGCAGAGGATGGAGAGCCTCCGTCACCACAGACTGAAAGCATTCCTATCGTGGCATTGAGCTTGCCCACGTCCTAGATAATGTCCAAAGGACAGGAGAAGTCTAGGGAGCATGCAGCTCTAAGCATGTCCCACCAGTTGGCGTAGGCGGCTTTCGGGTCGTCCGTACACCAGAGACAGACAACTAAGCGGTCTACCAAAGAAAGCCAAGCCGTCCTCCAAAATGTAGTAAATTTTCCGTGTGTGAGGGACTGAGGGCGTGCTTCAGAGCCTTCATATCCAATGGGTTTGTTGTATGACCACTCACAGCGGGCATTGATAAATCGTTGTAAAACTGAGGGATTGATTGGGTGCTCACTTGTAGTCCTAGGTGTAGCCACCGAAACTCACTCCTGTGAGTTCGGTCTGGTTGGTACCGGTTTCTGCGGGTTGGTGATGAATGCCACTCTAAGAGAGTATCTCGATAATTCTCATTCTGATCTTTTCAAGCTTGATATTCAGCCCCAAGGTCCATGTGAGGGTAGTGATCCTGGCGGAACTAAGCCGGACATGGATGGCGTAATTCGTATTGGGGATGAGTCAACCCGAGGGCCGAGGTTCTCTGAGACACAAATGTCACGAAAGTTGAATCTCAATCATTCACCAGTCTTTGTGAACGCGAGCTAATTCTGGAAGACGAACACCAAAATGGGCGATATGCAACGAAAATACCCTACCTGGCACGGCTACTTTGAATTCACCACCACTGTGTCCCCTCCCACAGAGAGTATCAACTTCTTCAGTGCTCAGCCATCCGCCCATGCTTATCTCCAGGACACAAGCGCCTACCAACCCATTCCATTCTTCTCTCGGTACGACAAGGGCGATACATCGGACACCTTCTTTAATGAGACTCTACGTACAGCAAGAACCATTCCCCACGCCCTTGCAGTTGCGCGGAAAGAGGCGTTGAATTTGCGTGACAAAGCTGCCGACAAATGGGTGACTGGGGGCGCTGACCAGCCAGATTATCTGCTCTTCGTGCAGCTTGCCTCCGGGCTGAATGGATATAGGGATACTGTGCACGGTGGTGTGCTGGCCTCGCTTCTGGACGAAGCTCTGGGGTGCTGTGTGGAGGGATTCCGTCAACAGCTGAAAGCAGGGGAACGGACGGCTCTATACACTGCCAACTTGAATATATCCTATCGCGCGCCCGTGGCATCCCCAGGTGTATATGTGGTCAAGGCCTGGCTTGCGCGACGGGATGGGCGAAAGTGGTTCCTTGAGGCGCAGGTTGTTGGGGAGGACGGGAGAGTTCGGGCGGACGTGAAGTCGCTGTGGGTTAGTGAGAAACCTCGGGTAGTATTGTGAGCTGTATTGTGCATTCAAGATCTCGATACCTCAGGACCTTTACAGCGACTAAAATATGCATACATTGAAGCGCTCAATAGCAAACGTCACTTTTGCCTTTGAAGAGCATGTGCATCATCTCTGTCGTCAATAGTTATGTCCTATCGCCTCGCTATTAGGTCACTCGATCCCAGAAACAACAACATCCACCAACTGAGTAGATAGCTAGCAAATGAGAACCTCCACATTGCTCCCACAACCTCTTTGTTCTCTGATCAGAATCCAACCGCTCCCCATGAAGTAGCCGTATACTTTCCAGGGCCAAATTCCCACCCTGCCATAACACTAGTCAAGTAATCTTCTGAGCTATACCAGCCATTGGCAATACCATGCTCGAAGAATGGCGTCAAACTACCCGAGAACCAACCTGAGTTACTTGGGTCGACGTATGACATGGTTAAGTCACCGGTGGGCCAACTGTAAAATATGGGTTAGCAGGTTGATTTCAAAATACGCCTGAAGTGAACTTACTGATACAAGTAAACATCCCACGGCTTGCCGCCAATATTCACATTCCGTGCCCAAGGCACTGCACCATTTGAGTCGTAGTGGTCAGAGAGAGGACTGTTAGGAGCCCGGTGACCAACCCAGATCATCACCTCATATTTGCCGTTACGATTAGTGGGAGCGTAGGTTGAGTCGATGAAAATGTCATAGCTAGTTCGTTAATACAAGTGGGTTCCCAAACTGAACACAAATGGACAAAAGTATATAAGGACTTACCAAGCATCGTATCCTTTGCCTTCCGCAGGTTGAGCAGTCTGACTGAACCAGGTTGTATGACCCGGGTTAAGATCCTTGATCTTCTTAGGTAGAGTGTGGACTGGGGACCAAGTGCCCCAGTCTTCGCCAGTAACCATCACAACAAATCCACTACCGCCTGGGGCGTCCACACCCCAAGAATTATCATTACTATACCATGGACTAATGCTGCCAGAAGTGCTGAAGTGCTTAAAGTAATAAGTATCTGAATCAGCACCATTGGCAGCATAACCAAGTCCACTCAAAAGGATGAAAGAGGCAGAAACAAAACAAGCAAGCCACTTCATTCTGAATGCAAGAACGCCGTTCTTTGGATTGATTGCGAGACTTGTATGTCAATTAGTTTAAGATATGGGCTGAATAGTGCGTATTTATGGTCATCAAGCTGCCCAGTGAAGCCAGCCAGTGCTTCCAGGCAGAATGGATTATGGAACCTGGCAGGAAATTCCTCTGACAATAGCCCGCTGGGTTGATCGAAGCCCTCCATATCAGAAATTAAACTGCTACTCAGCGGACGCAGTGCCACTCCGCTGAGGACTTTAACCGCAGATTGTGAAATGATCTACATATGTTGAAGCCCTTTTGATAATCTACGCATTCGTGGAGAGATCATCAGACCTCGTGTTTAATTAAAATATGGCGCCAACCCTAGCTGAAACATTTCCACAGGAATATACAAAGAGACAACGTTTCTGCTTGCCTGGCCAAAGTATACAGCTGCTCCAAAGCCAATAGAAGCATCTGTTTGTTCCGTTCATATGCGCTCAATATATCCTGACAGCTAATTGCACGTAGCTTAGTCCTGGATTTAGACTCCAAGATGCGGTGCTTTTAAGGGGCTTTTCCATGTCTCTCTAATGCGTGAAGGAGCTTGGTGACGACTCTGAATAATCTACTGATCAGTGAAATGCTCTACATATTCATTCTTCCCAACTTTATGCCTTATCTCTGGCGACCAAATACCACTGCTCAAGCTCCCGACAGAGTTGGTTTGTCTGGTTGCTTTACCATGTGGCTCAGTCCTGAAACTTTGCAGCAGGGACACCGAGCGGAACGCTCCGAAAGTTGCCTTCAGATAATTATACACCGTCGCTTCATGACTTGAAGCCATATCAATGGATGCCCCAGACACTTTTCCTGAAACTGTTAAGCACAATATACATCCCCAACTTACAAATATGGCGTAGTTTTCTGCGGATAGTCTCTGAATGCGGAGTTTATCTCTTCCCCAGGATCGCCAACAGATATGCCAAAGCCCCCCTCCGTCATCCCAGGTCTAGAGAACCACAGCGGCCTGAGCACAGGATTGAAGAACAAGACGCATCCCATGAGCCCTGGACCTACTGTCCTAGACATATTCTATGTCAATAACTATAGTTTGATTTGATTATCTTTGATTCAACGTGAATATTTCCAGCTGTGTGAGTTGCTAATGCGATAGGGGCTCTTCCCTTCATTGACTGTTGGAAAATATTCACACTAGTTAAGGGGTCCTCTTAAGATTCAATCTGGTAGCGTTGCAAATCAAGGAAGACTTATTGCAGCAGCATGCATTTCAAATAGAGTTTGTCCGACGGCGAATTATACTTAGTTGCGGCAATGGATGTACCTCCATCTGGATATATATGAGGTTAAATTTATCCGGATTACAACCTCCCACACCGGACCCCGGCGGGGAAATTAAGGAATGATACCCCATTGCAGTTTCCAGCAATCCGTTCTAGTCGAGCTCCATCCGGACCACATATCATTAGACAGCCCCTGCTAAGCTGCTCATCGCCAATCTCGAGTGGCTGGCTTCTATCATAGTCGGCTGACTTTCTTTCCCCTGTGTCTCAGATTTGATATAAGTGCGGGCTAAACATCTGCAGGTTTTGGAATACCACACGCAAAGTGGTTCGTGGTCACGCCATTGGGGTCGCAGCCTTTGCTGCCACGGGAAGTTTCTTGTTTTGTTATGGCTCAAGTGCAATGGCGGATGTGATTGCCTCTGCGAACTTCCTGGAATTCTTCAATACAGCCAAGGCTCCCTCAATTGTTGGTGCTGTCAACAGCACTTGTTCCGGTGGCGCTAGGTTGTTGAATCACCCCTCTTTTCCCCCACGGGAAGCTGTATACTGACCCTTTTCTTTAACCTTGGTTAGCCACCGTGAGAGCTCTCATGGCCGGTTTGACTATAGGCTGGCTGGGTCATAAGAACACTATCCATATCGGCGCTTTCCTCTCACTTGTTGGTGGTGTGTTGCAATGCGCAGCACGGAACTTGGTGTGATCCAACTCGGACGAATTGTTGCTGGCTGGGTTGTGCATGTGATGATGTATCTGCGCTAGTCCACCTGGCTGATTGTGCGCATCCAAAGATGCGTGTCCTGTAAGGGATGTCGCATCACGGATTATTAAGGGGGAAAAAGAAAAAAAAAAAAAAAAAAAATAGACCTTGACGACTTCTGACGCGATCGGGACCCGGATTGTCGGTCTTGCAAGTGATTGGAGTTGGTTTCATTGTCGGCAGGTGAAGTACATCATCCTTCTTGCCTACTTACCTTCCAATCAAAAGGCCCGCGCTCACCTAAGGGACATGCAGATGGATTGGCTACAGTTTCTTGCATATCCCCGAGACAAATATGCTGCAATGGTATTTCCGTTGGCCTCAAGGGCTACCAGCGATCTTCCACTTTTTCGGCTTGTCTTGGGTGCCCGAGTCACCAGCCCACCTTGTCAGAAAGGGAAGATGATATAGCCCTGAAAGTGCTGCGACGCCTCCCCTATAAGAGCTCCAACGGTGAGTGGATCGGCAGCGGATTTATAGAGATCAAAGCTACCATCAGCACAGAGCGGGATATCAGTGCCTCAGGTCCGCTTGTTATATTCACGGTGCTCCAGTGGCGGACGCGACGGCTTGTATGTACCGCAGTGCAGGTGTTTACCCAGAATACCAGGCATCAACATCATCACCTACTGACAGAACATCATGTACGAAACACCGGGAATCGAGGGTAGCCGCGCCTCGCTTGTGGGGGACTTATAATGCCGTTGGTCCTCTGGCGAATCTCCTGTTTATTATCTTTTTATTGATCATGTTGGCAGACACAAGCCACTGCTCTTTGCCGCCGCTGGTATCACCCTTGTTTTCGTTTGTAAGGGTGCCCTAAACTCCCAAGACCTTGACGAGACTAAAGGGGGATACAGAATTGGTGGTGCCTTCTTCCTCTTTTTTATTTCGGACATATTCCCCGTCTCCTTCCATTTACATGCCGGAAATCATGCCGACGCAAATCTGGGGTAAAGGCAATGGTTTTGCCACCGGTGTCGGGAACTGGTTGGTTAGTACATGTCGAGCCAGGTTTCTCCTATCTCGCTACACAAGCTAGGGTGGAAATTCCACTTTATTTACGTTGCATTGAAGGAGTAAGTGAGACTTCACACTGCGATCTGGTTACTGATCTTTACTAGTGCCTGATAGATGTGTGGGTAACCATCCTAACAATTTATCTCTTCTTCAACGAAATCAAGCAACAGCGGCTTGAGCAGATCGATTAGGTCTTCGGGGACAGTTTCCTGGGAATGCTTGATGACGATCTGAAAGCCAAGAGGGTGGAAACGGAGACCTTGCCCGAGGGGCAGCCCAGATTGAGGCTGTTGGTACTGTAGTAATAATCAGTAGGTGTTCTGGAAATCTCCATCCAATAGCCTGGCGTCTTTCCGATTGGAAGTAGGAAGCACACCTAGCACATTTTGTGGCCGACTTTCGCCAGTTTTTTGAATCGCAATACTCAGATGTCAGATAATGTTCTAGACCGTACAGAAAACTGTCAGGAACGAAAGGCTACATATATGAGGCTGAATGAAACCTCTTGTTGAAATAGACGTTCATTCTGTCTGATGCTTTCTGCTAAGAACAGGACTTATAATAAAATAATAGATTAGACTCGCATAACTGAACCGCTAAAATCAAATCCAACCCTCACTGAACCCGCAGTGGTTCGATTTCGGTGCCACACTGTTTCGCTTAGTGATGACTAATTTCTAGAATTTCTTTAGAAATATTTATATCACTAGATAGCCTAGTATCTAGTCTATCTAATTATAAAATATGAATTCAAAATATCTAGTGGTTGCTGAGATATAAGGAAATAATCATTTCTGTCTTGGGTTGGTATGAAAGTGGTGATGGCTTATTTATATATTATAATATATGCACTACCTTTGACAATCACTATTGACTAAGAATAATTATTTAACTACCACTTATTCAGATAAAATAATATAATAATAATTACCATATATTTCAAATAAAAATATTAATTTTGTAAAGGTATATTTGGTATGCCCTGGGTATGATGATCTCATCTGTCGACCCACTTCTCCTAAGCTGCGAAGGGAGCTTAGGGGAGGTTGCACAGAACACATGCTTATTGGCAGAAGATTAGGCAAGGCTGATATTTGGATGTCATTGATTCAATAACGTGAACTAATTCCCAATATCTGACTCAGGCTAACGCAGAAGAAAATACGGGTTCGCCCGGCTACTACTCAACGACAATGGATCTGGAAACTCCAATTTTTGAGTTGACCAGAACTGTGCGATGGTTACTTTTCGGTTACATTGGCGACATTTTCGAGGAGGTATGTCAATGATGGTCTTAATCAGGTTGAGTGATGCTAAGGTGACAATTTCGTGGTTCTGGAAAACCCGGCTTAAGCGCAAGTGCTGTACACCAGCTTTATAAGGTGGAATGTGATATATATGCTTGATCCTATTGGCACAAAGTCGCAATGCTCATCCCAGTATATTAATCTCCTCACCCGTCCTTCCATCAATTGATCTCAATTATCCTTTCTCAGTCTTGAGTTTCCATCCACCGAATTGTCGTGGAAATGGTTCCGAGCAATGATACTGTCCATTCAGCGCAGTCGAAGTCAGCAGAGCGTGTTTTGTTGCTTACCTACCCTCGAACGGCATCCAACTTACTGCTGAAAATACTCTCCCTGAAAAATCAACCAGACGTCGTCTCAAATGAGAAGGGTGGTTACTTCTTTATGGATGCTTCACGAAAGAGCGCAAGACTGTATGTACGCGCAGACCAACTGAGCAATGGACTGTCGAAGAAACCGAGGAAATCCGTCAAGCCTACCAAGAGAACTTTGATTACTTTGAAGCTAAGTCACAATCTGCGAACTCTCAAGGCAAGATATTCTTCGCGAAAGAACATAGCCCGCGGTTAGCCGATCCAGCTGCACTCATTCAGTACCTCTTGAACCATGATTATCAAACGGCTCCGCAACCAGGCATCCGAATCCTGAATTCCTCTTATCGACTTGGCATCCAGGTTCCGAATTCATACGGCGCAGTCAGGACGATTTCACCAAAGAATATCACCATATTTCCAGACGCATACATAGAGAAGTGGACATTGACCTTTCTGATACGACATCCGGCCCTAGTATTCCCATCTTACTATCGGGCACTGCGGAACTTGAAGCAAGAGGGGTTTATTGAGCCCAACACGATCCAACCAATGTTGGAGTTGCACTCTACGCTCATATGGACTAGACTTATCTATGACTGGTACTGTGCTCATGTCGTGCAGTCATACCCGGGAAGGCAGGATGGCATTTGCTTTCCAATTCTTTAGATGCCCAAGACGTCATCCACCATCCGGAGGTGGTCTTGAAATACTGTGAGCTCATAGGAATGAATCCAGAGAAGGTCAAATTTGCGTGGCAACCGGAGAGCTCTCCCGTTTCACAACGGGAGTCGGTCCTAAATGCGCCGAGGCAGTAATGACGGCAACTCTAGACCGTTCAATGTCTCTGCTTAAGGAGAAAACACCAGCTACTGTGGATATTGCGTCCGAAAGGAAGAAATGGGAAGAGGAGTTTGGCGAATGCTTGGCCAAGCAAATGGAAAAATGGGTCGAAGATGCAATGCCGGACTATAATTACTTATGGACTAAGAGATTGCGGGTGAATTAATGCTAATGTGAGTTGTATGTGGTACTTTCAAAGTGCAGATCAACGGAACTGGGGCTTGGATCCGAGCTACCAATTAGAGGTAACTCCCAGCAAAGGTCTGGCAACTTCCCTAGGATGCCGTAGATTTTATCAGAGCTTGAGAATAGCCCTACATCCTAGTACATAGGCCATAGGGGCCTCAACACAAAGCCAGGGGGGAGGGCGGACAACATCTTGCGAGAGCAATGCATTATGTGGGACTCCAGTCATCCGTGACAATACATTTAGTAGGTCTTGTATGAGGAACATAAGCTACGCCGAGTCAGTGGAATTCCTATTAAACCCTATAAGATAAAGAAGGAACTACAATCTTCCATAACCCTAGTAAGGAGACTATATTCCTGTAGATAATCTTATATTATAGCCTTACTAGAACTTATAGGTGTGCAGTGTGCTGTTATCACCTCTATTAAGCTCATTCTGAATTTCTGGCTTTGCACTAGATAAGACACTATTAAAGTTATCTTACCCTATGTACTCTGCTCTATTTATAGCTAACATAGTATATATAGAAATCCTCAAAGTGATAATAAGGTAGGATACATACTATAGCTCGGATTAGATTAGTAGGTACTAGGTACATAGGGAAGTAGCTTCTAAGATAGTACTTGTAAGAGACTTTACATTATAAGAGATAGATATTGGATTGGTTATGCAACTCTATCCATAATCCAAACCGCATGGATATGAGGGTCAGAGGGTGGGTTGAATAGATCATGGATAAACCTACAATCCGCATTGATTTGGATCAAACATGGTGCGGATCAATCCATACCCAATGCATGTGCCAGCCTAGACCTATCACGTGCCGAGTGGGGAGGCGTGGCGTCGGCTTTAGAGGGATTGTTTTTGTCCGTCGGTCCACTCATGAGCCTGCTAGGGATTTCTGGCAAAGAGTGGCTCGAAACGTAGAAACTGGTCTGTGGAATTAGACAAAATTCAAAGATTGCAATGGATGGCCGTCATCTTACTGTCAAGGATGATTAAATTACAGTGTAGGAAGAGAGCCCATGGATAACTGGGACTCTTATAACAAAAGTTTTTCTAAGGTACTCAATGTTGTAGCCAAGGTATAAGAAAGCAAGCAGAGTCGCCCAGGAATTCTGTGCTGGATTCACATTGCTCAACAGACCTGAGCATAATCTCACTACCTTTGTCCGGCTTTTGTCTCCGTTTAAGCGGTTTCCTCCTTATGCTCACTGGTGCCAGTCTTGTCTTCCAATCCTTTGGATTTAATTCGCTGCGCCAGGATACTGGTTTCCGTGACTCGGTGCTCGCTTTTGGTGGAATTGCCGATGAACCAGGGAGACTCGGCGAAGAGTTTCCTCATCTCCTCCAAGGGCAACTGTTTCGTTTCCGGGAGCATGGCCCAGAAGAAGACGGCATTGGTGAAATTGCAGACCTAGATACAGCATGTCAGCTGCCAGCGAAGGTTCCCCCGAGTATCCTGGGATGCAACAGGGAGATCGCGGAGGCATTTGATGGATACTCACCACGAAAAGGATATAGAATTTCCATCCAGAGTTTGCCATTCCAATGGGTGTCACTTGACCAATCATTGTGCTAAGAGAGAAAGATGAGTTATTAGCTTTATCTCTTTACCATAGCAAGGTTCAGGCTGGGAAAGGACACACTTGAAGGCAAATGATAGCATGCAGCCCAAGGCTACCCCCCTAGCTCGTGTTGCTGTATCGAAAATTTCGGCAGGAATCATCCAAGCTATATAAGATTTAGTGACGACTTCGCTGAATTGGTCGAAGAATAATATGAAAGGGAGGAGGTTGGGCATACACAATGATCCCATAGTGGCAAAGCAGAAATTAAAGACCCATGTCATGATAATGAAACCCCAGTGTGCGCCCGTGCTGTCAACCTCAGGAGGAAACTGGGCTAGAAGGATTGTGCTGATCACGTATGTGAGACACATGGCAAGATTTCCACCCACGATGAGTTTGCGACGACCAATTTTATCGACGACCATCATAAGAAGGAATTCACCAATGAGGCCAATGATTGAGTTGATGGCTTGGTAGCGCAGAGTGTCCGTTCCGTCTATGCCGATTTGTTTCTAATTGAAGCTACAGTCAGCCATTTGAAGAAGAAGAAGAAGAAGAAGAAGAAGAAGAAAAAGAAGGACTTATGCAAGGAATACTTACAAAGATGGTGACCGAGTAGTATTGAATAGCGGAGACTCCCGTCATTTGTGTTGCAGCTTGCATAGCACAAGCCAGTAGCAGACGACGGAAGTTTGACTTGTCGACGATCCACAGATAAAATGTGACCTGGCTATGCTCCTTCTCTGCGGCAAGCTGGGCTTTGATCTGTTCAAACTCGGCAAGAATCCAAGGGTCGGAGCTGTTGCCGTTGGCATGGAGTCGCGCCAGGGTCTGAAGGCCTCTCTCCCGCTGACCGCGGCTAATGAGCCAACGGGGCGATTCTGGGAACAGGAAGATCAAGGCGGACAGTAGAGCCGCCGGCACAATCTGAATGCCTAACGGGATGCGCCACTGGCGGTTATCCGCAAAACTAACATAGGTGCCGTAGCTGATCCAGCTCCCGCAGACACCACCTATGCCGAGCATGAACTGTTGCAATCCAGTCACCAGACCTCGGATATCGGGATGAACCAATTCGGCCTGGTAAATTGGAATGATCATGGTGAGTACACCGATACTGTAGATTGTTAGTTAGACAAGCCCTGTCCCGGTCGTCCCAAGCCAGGAAAGGGACTTTGAAATGGGGAATTTACGAGACACCCGAGATGAAACGACCACCTAAGACGTAGCCATAGTTTTGCGCACCGGCCTGCAAGCCACCTCCCAGGCAGAAGATTAAGCCGCCGGTCAGGATGGTTGCTCGGCGGCCAAAGTAATCAGAGCATGGGTACGCTAACCCGGCACCGACGGCGGCGCCGGCCGTGAGAAGGGACGCGACCAGGCCTATCTCAGTGGTGGATGGGCCGAAATAGTCCAGAAAAGAACCGCTGGATACCACTAGTAGAAAACAGTAAAGGTGCATTAATTTCAGCGAACACTTGCAGAGATTTGCGCTCGCTGACTTACCCTCGGCCACAATTGTAAGGTCATATCCGTAGAGAAACGACCCAAGTGAAGCAAAGGCGCCTACCAGAAACTGGTATATCTTGGGAGGGAAGCCCATTTTGGTTTCTTGTGAGACCAATTGACCTTGAGTATGGGTAAAAAAAAGTAGATCAAAGAAGGAAAAGTGTTGTCTACCCACAATATTCGAGGAACACCCCCGGCCTTTTAAGCTATGCCGATCTCCATGCGGGCAGCTCGGCTCTTTCTTGGCGGGAGAGGACTGACTTCGCAGGAATATGTGTGATGTACATCGCTCGGGACAAGTTCCAGCAGCATGCAACGCGGGGAAAAAGTGGGTTACCTTGGCTGGATTCCAGCTGAGGGTGGTTTAACTCGAGGATTGTAATAGACACCCTCAAACTCTACTTTAACACCCTATGCGCAGTATCTGTATTACTATCGATCAATACTACAATTCGGTTCCAATAAGTTTGAAACCCTCCCAAGGTTTCCAAAAGCATCTTCTGAGTCACGGGTGGAATAGAGACCAAGTCCTTATGCCCCAGCCATCAGGAATGACGGATTACAAGGCATTCAGAAGTACCTTTGGAAAGAGAAAGAGAGTAAGTCGCAGCATATCTGATTGAACAGTAGGTCTGGTCTGGACTTTCGGACTTAGACAAGCTGCCACTGCATCCGGGGGATTCATGGGAATACGCATACGGCGCTAAACTAACATGGCGCTCGGATGCCGATTCAGCAATTCGAGTTTTAGCTTCTATTGTTCTTTTTCTAAGGTCCAAACCCACTAATTTCCTTTTTGGGAAGTCCACCGGTGGCTTGAGAACGCCTGCGGAAAATGAGCCAATCAGAGCGCGACGATTCCGCAGTCACTTGTAAACCCTCATCAACTCTCATGATCTTCGCTTCTGCTATGCGAATGTCGGACGATCTACGGTCCAACAAGACAGATGTGACCAAGTAGGCGAGATATTTTATTGACTCCTCGGAATAATGGACAGCGAGTTGAGCACGGGATGAGACAAGACGACTCGAGAAGATGGCCTGCCACTTTCTCTATCTCTCTTCTTTCCACCAGAAAGAGAGAAATCGAAGCAATCTCATGAACATCGCCAAGTATGGCAGAAATTATTGCACTGCGCTTTGAGCACCATCCTTCCGGGCTGGGTGTACATAGCTCCTCGCCTCGTATATCCTGGACATTCTCTGCTATTGACGAGTCTATCCGTGACTGGAAACAATGCCAGTATGAGATTGCCGTTCAGCGTCAAACTGGGCCGCCGGCACACCTCGTTGTCCAAAGCGCAGAGTCATCTTTAGTCGCATGGCCGAGCACGCCGTTACAGTCCCGAGAACAAGCTCAGGTCCGAGTTCGAGTGCGTGGAAGCTGGATGGATCGAGCAACCGGGTGCGCACATTCGGATTGGTCTGCATGGTCATCTTGGGCGACGGTTGAATGCAGCCTTCTCAGTTCGCAGGATTGGACTGCTATGCCGATCTCTAGCCCATCCGTTCTGGTGAGCCCCCAAGAGCCACTAAGGCCTTTGCTCTTCCGAAAGGCCTTTGTTTTGCCTTCCGCATTTGGCTCGGTGTACCACGCCCGCTTGTATATTACAGCCTTTGGGGTCTATCGGGCATATCTTAATGGTACCCAGATTGGAGATCACGAAATGGCGCCCGGATGGACAAGCTACCACCATCGCCTTGCATATCAAGTGTTTGACGTCGGCTCCTTAATCACCACCAAGGGCGATAACGTGTTATGCATCGAGGTTGCTGAAGGGTGGTTTGCGGGCCGTTTGGGCTTTGGTGGTGGCAGGCGGTATATCTATGGAGATCGCATAGCCGTCATGGCTCAGTTGGAGGTAGGAGGCCTCGCAGCTGAACGATTCCAGGTTGTGTCCGACGAGAGCTGGAAGTGCCACCCGAGTCCCATCGTGAGCAGCGAAATTTACAACGGCGAAATCTATGATGCGCGAGCTGAGGTTGGCGACTGGAACCAAGATGGCCCTCTCTATATTGACGCGGACTGGGAGACAGTCTCCGTTTTGGCTTTTCCCCGTGCGCGATTATATGCGCCAAACGCCCCTCCAGCACGAATCACGGATCAATTGACACCCAAAAGATTATTCACCACCCCCTCTGGCCGGAAGATTGTTGACTTTGGCCAGAACCTGGTCGGAAAGCTTCTCATACGTTCCATGACGCTTCCGGTGAACGCAACAGTGAGCTTCACCCACGCAGAGGTAATGGAAGATGGAGAATTGGGCACGAGACCTCTTCGCGGTGCACAATCCGTTGATACTGTCGTCTCATCAGGGCGGCCGTTGATTGATTGGTCGCCGAAATACACCTTTCATGGCTTTCGATTTGTGCAAGTCGATGGATGGGATCCTGAAACGGAGCAGTTCTGGCAGACTAACATTCGTGCACTCGTAATCCACACTGATTTCAAGCGGACGGGGCGGTTCGAGTGTTCCAATATGGCCATTAATCAATTGCATCAGAATGCCTGCTGGAGCATGCGTGGGAACTTCTTGTCAATTCCGACGGACTGCCCCCAACGGGACGAACGCTTGGGATGGACAGGAGATATTCAGGTTTTTGGCCCATCTGCAACATTTTTGTATGACTGTATTGGCATGCTTTCAGAATGGTTGGAAGATGTTGCCTGCGAGCAATCAGAGCACTACGGCGTTCCCCCGTTGGTGGTCCCCAATGTCCTGGACCAGGTGTGGCCATCCATTCCCCAGGCTTTGTGGGGTGATGTGGTGATAATTCTTCCATGGATATTGTTCCTGTCATCCGGTGATCGCGATATTCTACATCGACAGTATGCCAGCATGAGCTCATGGCTGAACCAGGGGGTCCGTCGAGGCCAAGATGGACTGTGGGATCCCGAGTTATGGCAATTGGGCGACTGGCTCGATCCCCAGGCGCCACCGGACGAGCCTGGTGATTGCAGAACAAGCGGTGCCCTGGTGGCAGATGCATACCTCGTGCATGTCACATCCCGCATGGCTGATATTGCATCGGTCCTCGAGAGGAAGACAGAGAGTACACACTACAGCTGCAAAGCTCAGCGTCTCCGTGCCCTGTTCCAGGACAGGTACATAACACATTCCGGCCTCATAGTCGGTGACTCCCAGACTGCCTATTCCTTGGCGATTGTTTTCGGACTTCTATCTACTAAGCACCAACTGGACACTGCGAGCCGTCAGCTCGCGGCGCGTGTACGCATGGCAAAGTTCCGCGTCGCAACCGGATTCGCCGGTACGCCTATCATTTTACGTGCCCTCACCGACACTGACAACCTCTCCCTGGCCTATCGGATGCTGCTCGAAGACCACTGCCCATCGTGGTTATATCCCATTACTATGGGTGCCACAACCATTTGGGAACGCTGGGACAGTATGCTTCCGAATGGGTCCATTAACCCCGGTGAAATGACTTCTTTCAATCATTATGCCTTGGGGTCCGTTGTCAGTTGGCTCCACGAGACTGTGGGCGGTTTGCGGCCACTCCAAGCTGGCTGGCAGACTACATTGGTGTCTCCACAGCCCGGAGGGTCCTTGACGCACGCTGCAGTCTTATACGAAAGTGTCTACGGCCTCTGGAGCTGCCAGTGGAAAGTGGTTCACGATGAAGACAGAGATGGAGCGGTTATACTCTGTTTGGACTTGGTCGTCCCACCAAACTGCCAAGCCGTGGTCAAAGTCCGGACTGCTGAAGATGGATCCAGCAGTCTAGAGGAGAATGTGGGATCTGGAAATCATCGGTGGAAGGTTCCCTTCTGTCCTTGGCTATGGCCACCCCAGGCGACTGCTCCATTCATCACAAACCCTGGGCAGAATGTCAATTAGATTCGCAGTTAGAGCACACAGCATTTTGAAATCATTCCACTAATACGCAATCTTCGCAATCAGCAAATAGGGGTAGTAAATTTCGATCTTTGAACCCATCCTGGAACCCATCACGGTGGGTGGGTCTTATGTTCTACCGAAGCGATCTGGCGTAAGGTTTTCCAAGAGAGCGTCATTTGTCTTACAGGAATCAGGTCCACTCGGCGATTTGCAGTTTTTGGAGTAGCGTAAACTAAAACTGAATTTATTTGAAGTTTTCCCTGCATTTTAAGTCATCAATAGCCCATATAGCCGGCGCATTTTAGTTGCGGGTGAGTGGATTTGTTGCCTGCATCTTCGGTGAAGCTCTCACCGAATCTTTTCACCCTTTCAAGAGACAGAGAGTCTAATGTCCCACCCTCGGATCGATGCTCCACTGTTCGAGGTTGGGGGTTCTTCCATTGAACATGCGGGGAAAGCACGCGGTGTCGCATGTGTATAAAGGCCCGTCCCCCGGACCTGTCTCTTGAGGGAACCAGACCAGGTCAACTTATCAAATGTGTTGATCAGAGGAAACCTTATCTGCCGCTTAGAAATTATGATTCTGTCTTCTATTTTATGTTTCGCTGCTAACGTAGCGGCGTTGACACTTGACATCGCTTCGTCTGGAGGCAATCAGTCAAGTCCACTCTTGTATGGACTTTTGTACGAGGTAAGTCCGCGGTTCCCCTTTGTGTCAATCTCCGCAAACCTGGAATTGAAATTGACCTTCCACGGGATATCTACCACTCGGGTGATGGTGGCCTCTATGGTGAGATGCTCCGGAACCGAGCATTCCAAGGATCCTCGTCTGGTGGAGCTGCCAGTCTAGCAGGCACCACAGATTATTGGCATCCTGTTGGTAGAGTTTCGCTAGCCATCGACACATCTTCCCCCGCCATTTCGTCCAGCCTGCCATACCAGATGCGAATGGATGTGCCAGCGGGAACCACTGGAACTGTAGGATTCTACAATGAAGGCTTCTGGGGTTTCGACGTTGACGCGACCAAGCGTTACATCGCTAGCCTCTACATGCGCGGCAATTATTCCGGGACTATCGACTGCTACTTCCATAGCAACACAACTGGGCAAGTCCTTGGGTCCACGAGCATGAGTATCGATCAGACATCATCTGCGGGATGGGTGCAGAGCTACTCCGCGACGTTCCGGCCAAGTCGGACTGGCTCCGACGGCAACAATACGTTTTATTTCACGTTTGATGGTTCGAAACTCGCAGGGCAAAGTGTCTATTTCAACGTTCTCAGCTTGTTCAAGCAGACGTTTGATAACCGGTACAATGGCGTGCGCGAGGATCTTGCCGAGGCGTTGCTCAACATGAACACGAAATACATCAGATTGCCTGGTGGAAATAATATGGAAGGCAGCGAATCTCCTTATGAATGGAAATGGAACGAAACCCTCGGTCCCCTTACGAGTCGTCCAGGCCGCCCTGGCACCTGGGGTGATATCAATACCGATGGATTCGGTCTTCTGGAGATGATGCAAATGGCACAAGATCTGGGCCTTGAGGTGATTCTAGGTATCTGGGCTGGTCTGTACCTGAACGGTGAGGTTGTCTCTGTGGCCCACCTACAGCCATACATAGATTCAGTCATGA
This sequence comes from Aspergillus lentulus, assembly GCF_010724455.1. The sequence goes on along the minus strand of NW_022983949.1, from coordinate 95,547 downwards.
ATGAGTTGGAGTTTCTCCTGGTAAGTTGAACCGCCTCATATCCTCTATGTGCCCGTGTCCACGGATGCGCCGCCCGGCTCTAGAAATGCGAAACGATCGCTGACGGGACCAGGGAGAGAAATCTACCACGTACGGAGCGAAACGAGCTGCTTTGGGGTTTCCTTCACCTTTTACCATCAACTGGATTGAGATTGGCAATGAAGACTACCTCAATGGTGGAACGAACTCCTACTATTCGTACCGATTTATGGCCTTCTACAACGCCATTCACGCTGTGTATCCGTCCATCAAACTCATCTCCACCATCAACCCAAACCCAGTCACATCCAACGGCAGCTCGCTGGACCTTCATATCTACGGCAATGAGAACTACTTCGTCTCTCTTTTCAATACCTTTGACCAGGCTAGCCGCAAATACCCCGTCTTCGTCAACGAGTACGCAGCAACCAACACGGGATCTAACAACAATGGCCAGGTGGGAGCGCAAACCCTCGGGATGTCTTGCGCGGAGGCCATATTTCTCTTGGGCTGCGAAAGGAACTCGGATGTCATTGTCGGCTCTGCCTATGGTGCCTTGATCAAGAACTACAACGAAGCCCCTGACACAGTGGCCGTGATAAAGCACACCGCAAATGAGGTCCTCTATACTATCAGCTACTACGTCCAAAAGCTTTTCGCGGACAATATGGGCACCATAACTCTGCCCGTGACCGCGACAAATGGTGGATTGGGCCCCATCTACTGGTCCGCAACAGCCAACAGTTCTTCCACTATCCTCAAGCTCGTCAATTACAACGGGAACACCGGCTCGTCCAACGCCGTGCAGGTCAACGTCAAACGTTCGTCCAAGACGACTGCCTCTCTGATTACCTTGACTGCCCCAAATTCAGCAAGTGTCAACAAACTGCCATCCTTGGGAGGTGAAAGCAGTACCATCACTACCACAACCTTGTCTGGTCGCGCTGGTAGCTTCGCCGTCAGCTTCAGCAATCCTTATGAGATTGCTATCTTGGTTGTCTAAACAAACCTGCTTGACCGAACGCAGATTGACATACAGATAGATGCTGAAATATTTGACATGACCAGTTCCTCTTCCAGTTAAGTTGTGGACATAAGGGTTAGAGCTTGGCTTGGTGACAACACATTGCTGCAGGCCGGAATCACCAGATGAATTCTTGTTCAGTCAAATATATAGCCCGGTTATCCATTATCCACAGTCGGCTTTGTACTAAGCGCCTTTCAGAGGAAGATAGATAAATATGGAATCTTGATCATGAGTTGAAATCCATTCAAGCCATCAAGTAGTTGCATTGGCACTGATCGTACCTGCGACGACATCTCGTTTTTGCTATCAGAAATCTCTTAGCCGATCCCAAATGCGGGCAGTCGACCCTTCTCAGTGAACATATGTGCCTGTGTGGAGATAATCTCCATCTCCACGGCCGTGTGGAGATCGATGGCCTTCTCCTCGAGTGGCAACGCGTACTCGAAGAGAAACCGTACCATCCAACGGTCGAGGCGATGGGGGTGATGGTGGTGGGAGAGGAGCAGGCAGTTATTCTGAAATTCCATCAAACGGTTTATCTTCAGTGAACTGTTAGCTAGACGAAAACAGGAATGAAAAAAAGGGACAAAAAGAGGAATTTACGACACTGCAATTCAGCGGATCAAGGAATAGTTTACCATGGTTTTGACAACGGGCCAGTACTCTCCCAACTCGAGCAAGGCCTCAAAATTCGCTTCGAGGAAGAGGCGTGACTGCGGAAGCTCGTTCTCATCTCCGAAAAGGAGAGTGTGAAGAAGAACAGATGAAGAGACGATGGCCATGTGGCCAACGGTTGGATACACGGCCTCGCAGCCGGGCTGTTTTCTTCCGCGGTCGAGCCAGGTGCTATAACTGAGAGCATGGTGTTTACATCGAGCTGCAAACTGCCGAGCACGCATAGTCAGCGTGGAGCGTGTATCAAGGTACTGGTAGAAAAGTAATGTGGCGTAATGGTGGAAGCCAAGATGGAGGCCGATGAAGGTGCCCCCTGTGCCCCGTTTGTTGTGTTCGATGAGGTTTGACTCGGACAACTGGACATCGCTTGGCAGTCTACTTTGCCAGTCATCTAACTGCTGCGCAAGACGATCTGTGTCTTGTTCGATTTGGTCTGGATGCAGCCCCTCGCTGTTAGCGGCGCGCCAGTTGAGCTCCTGGATTGGGCTGAACACTTCAATGAGCGTGGCCATGTGGGCCCATAGACCAGGGCTCCTACTTGGAGCGGTGGGGTCATTCAATGGCTCATCCGGAGTCATGCCGGCAAACAGGCGCTCATCCATGGGTAACCGAGCCGGTCGAGGCCAATCCCTCATTTGGCGGGGAAAGCCCAGGCTCGAAGAGCACCAGTTGTCTGCAGCAAAAAGCGCCCACCAGATTCGGATTCGGAGCTCATGAGAGACTGGGTTATCATTGCTTTGCGTCATACGTGATTCCAGCAATTGCATCATTGCACTTGCCGTTCCTAGCATCACATTTAACATGAGTATCTACCTATCCAGAGAACGGTGGCGTCCACACGCAACTAGAAACGCGTGATTTGAATCAGAAAAAACTCACGGAAGAATAGGAATTCTGATGATGGGTTTGCATGCGCCACGCATAGATTTGCGACTAGAATGCAAGTTTGGATATTGTCTAGGCACACATGCTCCAGATTGATCTGGAGTAAGCGTTTGGACTCCGCCGTGAGCAGAGGCGCAAGGGACTGGAGACTTGGCTGATTCGAAACATGTGCCCCCATTGCACAGATCGCGAGAATCAAAGCTCTGCTGGCTTGCCGGTCACGAATGTCCTTCCACAGGGTCGCGTCGTGAAAAATGCTATGTGGTCGACCGTGAATCTTGGACAGATACTCATGGACAAGCACAGCAACGGATCCATCGTCGGCGAGGAAGTCATCTACTCTCTTGTCCCGAGTCTGCGATTCTGTTGACGACTGACTGTCCGGCCGACGGGCGTTGAGAGTCCGCATCCTGAGTAGGTTGGCCTGCGAGCGTGAACATGGAAGATGATGGCGCAGACACCGGTCACAGGGAGCCGATAAAGCACAACCCCTGCCAGGAATACACTTGCGCTTGGCATCTCGACATTGTAGACACGATCTCATGGTCGATACAGGGTAAAATGCAAGGCGAACAAGCAAAAGAGTGTGGGATGGGGAATGTTCCGTGGCCCGCATTTCCCCGCAGTTCGCCAGTGAATCTGACAAACACAGAGGAAGACTGCAGAGAAACCGAAACTTTAAGGCAAACAAAAGTCCCCTAATTATATAACATAAAATTAATCTAGAGATAAGAGAGGAATATTGACTATCTTGATAATCTAAACTCTTTTCGTAAACTTTCGTATATTTAAGAATGTATTAAGGGAGTATAACTTTATAAGTAGAGTCTTTACTAGTAGTAATATCTAATAAGGATAAAGCCTATAACCGTCCTAGTAAAAGACTATTGGTCTATAGGAAGTAATTTTATATTAACTTAATAGTCTAGTAGTGTAGACATTCCTACTAAAAAAATGATAAAGATCTATGTAAGCGCCCTATGTTTCTATTAAATATAATTATTATAGTACTCATAATATTAGCTATTGTTTAGTATATTTAGAATAGACTAATTTGTCTCTATAATTAATAATAGTAAAGATTTCTTTAATCTCATAGGTATGGTGTTTATGTAGACTACTCAGAGTTCTTCCTACGTAGAATGATATTACCATACTATTTCGTATCCCTACTAAGTATTATTATTGTATAGTCAGGATTCAAATTACTATATAGTTAGTTGCTTACTGCCAGCAGGAAACTATGAACTACCAACATACTGAAATACCTAGAGATGTATTTTCAGTTTTGTCCCAATTGCCCAAGTAGCCGAGGGGGAATTTAAGACCCGACGGAGCAATTGGTAACCCGACTCATAATATCTCGGTGCCGACCCATGAACAGGATTAGCATTAACAAGGGTACTTTTGTCACGAATCATGTACTCTAGTCCACCCCTAGATATAAATAATCTGTGATCTGTACACTCGCTTGCTGGAATTGACTTCCTCCATGCCTAAACATTTCCCCCGGCCCTCAATCCTCGGCACAGTCATCATAGTCATGGCTTCGTTTCTCCTGGCGCCATTCACGCCGCTGACTCTCCGGATCAAAGTCTTGGGCGTCAGTCGATTATTCGGATCATTCGAGAATCTTCATGGCGAAGACACCAAAGTCATTCCGGATACCTTGTTCACAGAAGATTTGCACTACCATGCCCCGTCGCATCAGCTGTTCGGCGCGTCCGAAAGTGAGGACAAGACCAGGAATACATGGTTTCCTCCGTGCGTCGGCTATCAATCTGAGCCATAATAAAGACACATGCTGATCAGATTGCACAAAGATTGACCAACTGGAACGAACCGGAGTCGATCGGCCAAGGAACCATTATCGTGATTGATGCCAATGTACCTTATCACCTACCTTCGAATTGCAAACTTCTCCCTTCTTAGAAGCGCGATGGCTAACAACCAGTGGATAGACCTTGAGTGCTACACGTCTGACGTTGCTGAATTTCAAGGGACCCTTCAACACCCATGGAATCGATATCTACTCTCCTCCCGAGGATCCAAGCTCCGTCTACATTGTGGCAGTGAATCATCTGCCCAACCCGGCCTACTATGAGGCCCCCACTCGCCCGAAACCTTCCAAGGTTCCCCAAGCCCGCTCTCGGCTGGAGATCTTCCATCATAAAATCGGCTCCAAAGAAGCAACGCACCTGCGGTCCGTCTGGCATCCACTGATCCGAACCCCAAATGACGTGTATTTCCAAACGCTACATGAGATCTACGTGACCAACGATCATTTCTACCGCGATGGAGTTATGAGACTCGTTGAGGATCTTGCATACGGAAAGACCGCCCCGACCGACCTGATCCACCTGAAGATCGCGGATCCCATCACTCAAACCCTGAAGTCCGGAGGGGAGGTAGATGATATGGCTGGTGTGATTGGAACCGTGGCGAACAAAGGGATTCACAACAACAATGGTCTGGGTCACGGCAAAACCCCGTCGGAGATCATGATCTGCCGTACGGCCATCGGCCAGCTTCTCCTGGCGGAAGTGGACCAGCAACACAAACCACAGCTCAAGATTCACGAGACAATTCAACTTCCCTGCACTCTGGACAATCCGTCCTACTTTGCCGATCCGTACGTTGCCAAAACCGGGGGAGATGCCAGCGGATATGTCCTTGCTGGCCTAGCTCAGGCAATCGCCTTCCCGAATGGACTGGACCCGGTGATGGTCGTGCTGGTCCAGCCCAAGGCAAACACCGAGTCCAAGATCAAAGACAAAGGCGGCAACAAGTGGACACAAAAGGTGATTTTCCAAGATGACGGCCATATTCTCCGAACCGCCAGCACAGCTGTTCTGGTAGCAATTGACCCGGATGAGAACAATGGGAAAAAGCAAGCAAACCTCTTTGTGACCGGTCCGCTGGCCAAAGGGGTCGTGGTCAGTAGGATCGACCTTTGAAGTCTGACTTGTCTGTCCTGGAAGTCACGGCTTGTCTCCTTCCAGCCATTGTGCAAGGATACCCGTTAGTACACTTATGTCTGTTGTCACTGGCTTTACTAATTGTTGCTGTTTGTTTAGATTTCACGTTTTTCTTCATATCCTTTTGATAGTATTTGCTTTCAGAATGTACTAAAGTCAATACACCTAAAGAACACTTGCATATGTTGTAGCAGACGCCAGTCAATGCGCTTGCTGATACATCAATAAATGTCACGGCTGCCATCAGTTGCTTTCTCAGCCAATGACTGGTTGGTCATGTAACCTTTCTGTTTCTGTTTCTGTTTCTGTTTCTGTTTCCCTTTCCCTTTCTCTTTCTGATATCTTATCGATTACCTACTTAGGTGGGACAAAAAAAGACGAATTCGCAGTTAGAGCATCAAGGTCAAGCTCACTGTGACAACGAGAACCGTCTTCAGTAGTCCGTACTGGGCTGGAAACATAATGAAGACCAGCCAGGTACTCTACCTCCACACGTAATGCTCCTCAATCTCCTGCCCATCAGGGTTGCAATGCCGATTCCTAACAGTTGATTGCTGCTGGTTCTGTCCCGGTCTGGTGCCGAGACACCGAACGGGAACTCCACTCGGCTGGTTCTGCGTCAGCTTCGTTGACTGACATTATCTCAGCCACGTTAGCCACGTTTCGTGTAGCAGCTAGGCACAAGCAGAACGCTATTTGCATGGATTATCCGAGCCTATATGCGAGCCACGCAATGACTACCAGCATTGAATAACCCTTACCCATGGCACTGGACCATCCTCGCCCTAGCGGGTTAGGGTGGTCCCACTTCTAATGCAAAAAGATCGTCCCTTCGCCAGATAATTCAACGCGTGCATGTGTGGCGCCCCTCGGATAAGCGTATCGGCCACGCGTAGACATAACTAGAGGGAAAGAATTGTTTCTCCAGAGGACGCCTTTAGACGAAATGAAACAACCGAGTCATCAATTATATGTAGGCGCTGAGGCGACACTCTCGGCTTGCGCATAATTCCGCTGGCAAGTCTCAGCGTAAATATCAAGCCCATCACCTATCACCTTCAAGAACAGCCACTGTTCGTCCCCTCGGATTAGACGAGCCCAGAGCTTCGCCACGGCGTAGCCAAGGTAAACACAGTCGGAGGGACTTGGGGGTCGCGACCACAGATCATCGTCTCCGGAGGTCCGTCCTTCTTCGACAATGTCGGTAATCCAGCTTACGAGGCGAGATTCGTGCTCTATTTTCAGACATATTAGCAGAAATATCAAGTGCAGTTTCTCCTTATTTTCGAAATTGAACTTCTGCGCTCGCGAACAATAATGGAAAATCACATACCGTCCAGCGGCCTCTGGGTCTGGCAATCAGCGATACAGAACAGCCACTTGCTGAGAAAGATGGCAAATTCCAACCCGCATATCGAGTGCTGCACGCTCCACACAAACGCATGGCTCTGCGCCACGAAATTCACGCCCAGTTTGACGGGGATGCTGAGCGCGTGTGTGGCATGCAGGATGGCGGGGAGGAGGTGGGGCCCGGCGGGGAGGCGAGGCATCTGTACTAGTCGGCTGGCTATCTCCTTTGCATCCCGCGATCGCAGGATTCGATACGAACCCAAATCGACACCGAGTCGCACATATGCAACGCCAAGCAGCGCAGTGGATGTGAAAGTGACGGGACCGTTGGGGTTGCGGGGATCCAGACTTGATTCTGGGGCTCGTTGCCAGAGGCCGGTCCAGGCGTGAAGTGCGTTGCTGCGAGGGTGGGAGCAGAATTAACATGGGTTCAACTATGCTATTACGCTGATGCTCCACCTAATGGAAAACTTACCGCATGATCTCCTTTTGTCCATTCATCAAGGTCTTGTTTACTTCATTGTATGGACTCAGTGACCGGTATGCAAGCAGGATCTGCTGAATAACGGCATGGAGAAGGATGTAGTTTGCCAGAGGGGATGGCACAGGATATGCATTCGGAAAGCCTGGCTCCTGCGGATGTCTCATGATGTGGCACAGAGCATCCTGAAATAGCATCTGCTCGCGAAAGCTGGGCCTGCTGCGGATACGAGCCCATTTCTCTTGGTTTGGGGCAATCCACTCCAGGCAGCTACATGGCAGACGAACGCGGACTTCATCGGTCAAGATCACTGGCGGAGTGCCGAACGCTAAAGACTGCAGGGTTAGGAGGGCAAAAGAGAACAATTTCACCCTTCGGTCAGTCTCTTGCTGAATCCATGCTCGCCAGTCCGTAGCATCAGCGTTCAGAGGCGGTGCGGCCTCTTCCAGCTGACATTCCCTGACACACCTCGCCAGGAAGCTCTGGAGGTCGAAAGCTTCTCTCGCGACGTCTTCGTTTTTTTGCCACGTTGCAAATGCAATTAGTAGGAAGGCACAGCGTGCGTCGCGCATTGTTTCGCAGTAATGCGAAGTATGACGACCATTGGTAGCATTGTTCTGGTGCACAGGGCTGTTCAACATCCTTTCATGCTCCGCGAGGTCTCTATCGCGCGTCCTATACCGAAGCACACCTTTGGCTGCATGGAATAGTAGCATTGCTTTTCGGTTCTCGTGCCGGAATTGAGCTCCGAGCGCGCACATAGCTAGGAGGATCTCCGGCTCGCAATCATCAATTCGGAAAGTTGGAATGTGTATCATCGGGTAATGAGGGTAGAACCCGTCGAAGAACCCATTCCCAAATCGTGACAGTGAATGACATGACGGTAGATTGTTAGCCGCCTCAGTAGAATGGGTCTGGGTCAGAGTTTGGAGCAGGCGTTCCCGATGTTGACTTGTGACGGTCAGGATAGGCAATGTCAAAACGCCAAATTCCGCTGCAATACATGGTTAGCGTGCGAAGGTCTGCTGCCATTGTACGTTGGGAATATCTTACCAACGGCTTCTCGCTCGGTGGGTAACTTGCTCAACCTTTGATCATCACCCGAGGCATATCCCTCGAGTGGCTGTGTAGTGGATGGAGCTGACTGGGCATTGAAACTGGACTCTCCCGCAAATATCTGTGTGATGCAAGGCTCAGTTGGGAGATACCATTCATTGCTTAGACTGATGTTGTTGCTGAACATCTCCAAATCTTCCAAAACCAGTAGATCCTGAGAGCTGAATGGCGGGATCCCTACATGAAGTCACTACAGACCTGCCATAGCAGACGTGTTTCGTGCCATTCGTCGAGCATTACGTGAGACACGACGAATTTGAAGACGAGCCACAACATACCTTCGAGTTGGACATGGCTAAATTGGCTTGTCTGGCTCGTTGGCCCCGTCGGGATACTTGGCAGATCTGCCAGCTCCAGCAAAGACGGCTGAATACCCGGTTGAGAGTAATCAGCTCGCGAGTGGACATCGCAGGTCTCATGAGCTGCCGTGGGCGACGGGTCGTCCGTTGAAGAGGGGATTGGGGCATGGCCAATGCTTTGGTGGCGCTTTAGAAGGTCACGCCGGCTGAATGAAGCACTACAAGCACATTTGTACGGCTTCTCATTTGTGTCTGGTGCAGAGTTTCTTTAGCTTCAACGATAAACGATTCGGTCCGTGATTGGCAACTAACGGATTCGAAGATGTCGTTGGAGATGTTCGTATCGCCGGAAGGAACGCTTGCAATAGGGACATACTCGGGGCTTCTTTCTGCCGGTCGGAGTGTCTTCGGGAGTCTGTGTTGCTGAAAATACATCCATTCTCACCGCCACTTTACTGGGACAGTAATGGGCAATGAAGGGGTTGGTAGTGTGAGGGAAACAGGAGAATATGGAGGCGCAGAGTATGTGTGGAGGTGTGGAGGTGGTGGTGATCACGTAATCATCGTGAATGACATCAACAAGAAAGGCATAGACGAAGGCCAGTCTGTAGCATTTGTCATCATGCTCTACACTTTGGCCAAGTTTTGATACAAGTTTTATTTCAAGAAAATGTATTGAATGGTTGGAGTCGTTGGACATGTATATTCTGCACAGTCCTATAAATCGATAGTAATATCAAAGGGTACAATCATAACCGCCACAATGAAAGGAAGAAGCAAGCTGAGAATCCTCCTGTTCACCAGTGTCTATTAGCATGCAACGTCGAATACAAGCCACTTGAATGTTCTTACCCGAATGAGCGCGTCACAGGTATGGAATGTCTAGGATTGACGATTGAACGCCTCGACCTCGATTTCGATCAACATCTCCGAAAAGGCTAGGCGAGGAACGGAAATAGCCGTCCAAACAGGCCGATGTGCAGGGATACGCTTCTTAAGCTTCTCGACAACGTAATCATAAGAACTTTCCATATCAACGTGGTAAGAGCGAACGAGATAGACATCTTCCCACCCTTTCAAGCCAGCAGCCTGGAGGACCCGATCGACATTCTCGAAAGCTAGGTCAACCTGCTTCTTGACATCGCTGTCATCGAGGTCCCCCGAGTTAGTCCAACCGCCCTGTCCAGCGCATTTAACAATGTTCCCGGGAAGGAGAACGGCTTGAGAGTAATGGCAAAGGTCGCTGTGCTTCTGGCCAGCACCCGCTTCATTGACATAAGTTAAGGATGACATTCTTCGGAGATTGCGGACAGAAATTAGAATGAGAGGACCTGAGTGAGCTTTATTACAATGGTTGTCTGCCTTGGATTCCAAAGTGCTCTTTAAGTACCACTCTCCTTGTGGTGCTGGACCCACAGAATAAGCTTGCTTGTTTGGAGACAATGTAGAGTAATTTGGAGGTGTCTTGGCATCATGGAGGTGATCCACTTGCAGGATATCCAAAGCTTGGCAGGGCTACAAGCCTAGCCTATCCACCATTGAAAATGATACGGTGATACCCTATGCACAAAGATATTCATTACTTTCCTTTAAACTAATGATATGTGTAGTGGTTTGGTAGATGTAGCAAAACGTAGAACAGGATTATGATCATATGCATTCAAGAGGCGCCCTGGTTCATGCATAATGTGTCCAAGAATATAGTTTAGGGGCTGTCAGTCAGAAGGTTCAAGGTTGTGTGGCTTGTATTTGCTTCTTCAGATTCCATCTGATTAGTGATAGTACTATGAGCACAATGCATTCTCTGGAAATAACTTGTCAAATTTCCAAATGCATTGTGCGCAGTTTATAAAGTGCCCCAAGAGTCACATCAAAGCTATGCGGCTGAGATTAGCCATTTAGGTCAAAGTCAGGCGGATTACTCCCCTTACAGAGCACTGTGTGTTGCTGTGGTTCTTTTGAGAAGAAGCGACGAATAGTAGTTCTAACTTTCTCACAGATAGATTAAAAGTAAATAGAAAAGTTTAGGTCCTGTAGAAGCTAAATAATGGTATTTGATTATAGTTTGAAGTTAAATAGTTGAAGGAAAAAGGGGTAGGAGGGGAACAATCTAGTGAACAAAGAGATTGAACAGACAATGCCTAGTTACAACTTCTCCATGTGATGTTTCTTAAGCTGGTTATATGGTCACAAAACACTCTGGAACTCCTAATAGAAAACATGAGGTGCAACCTAAGCTGTGATGTCAGTTGCAAACACCCTCTATTGGACTCCTTTCTAACAGATGTATCGCCTTGACCTGGCTTAACCTGGAGAGGGAAAAAAAAAAAAAATTATATATATATATATATTATCAATGGCGTATTGATCAGGTTTTTGCATTTGCATGACAGTCTGCGAAAAACCTAGCACACCAGCAGATACCCGTACCATGGCATGTTGCATGGCACAAGCCATTAAACAAACTTCTTTACTAGATACCAATAACATGACCAGCAGGCAGTTCGACATCTCCAAATTCCGGCGCAACCAACCGTGAAAAACAGTCAAGACAGCTGCTACATATGAGGAACAACTTAGTTATGCAGCCTGTCTATGATAGAAAATGGTACTGTCATGCTGAACTAGCGTAACTTTTTCAGTACTCGTTGAAAAATACCTCGATGCTATCCACAACTGCGCCATCCTTGCCTTCAGCTCCAATCCACTCTCCATTTCCAAGTCGCTCTCCTTCAATCACGTTCGGTTTACCTCCCTTTCCACCAACCTCATAGTGGTGGGACTTGTTTGTGTCGAACTCAATTGCGTCGACATAGCCTTCATTGTCCCCCGCGCGGATGGTCATGGAAGTTATTTTTTCATTATCTTCGAACTCAAATGGTCTGTAGATATTGTCGTTCTTTTCGCCAACAAGCGGGCCTGTATAGCCATCATCCCAGGTGAATTGGAATCCATTGACGACATTAAAGCCATCATAGCTGCGTCCCCAGGCGTCAATTCTCTTGATTTTGTGGTGGCCATGTTCGGCGTCGTAGTAGCTGCCTCCTTTACCACCGTATGGGCCGTCTTCAACACGTTGCGTAATAGGCATGATGTTATGCAGATGCTCAGCAATACTGGGGAGAAAATGCTTGTTTGTTTGTGAGGTTGGAGATTGCCTCAAAAGATAACAAGATCATAGATTCAAGAGACAAAAGTGCTGCTATAGACAGGGAATCTTGTTCTATTATATAGGTCCTAGCTGGATTGAATCATCTGGGCTTTAGTGCTGCATGTCTATGACACATCAAGCATACAGTTCCCCAAATCATGCCGGCTATTTTTTTTCCTTTTTTCCTTTTTTTTTTGGTTCAACATTGTCTACACACCATACTCTAGCGTACTGGCGTCATGATGATTTACTCAATGGTGTCACAAGCACAAATAAAAGTGAAGTCCAATTCATGACATAGGCGGATTTAGAGACAATCAAGTCTATCCAAGTCTAGACCTCTCAGAGATGCTTTGTTTCCACAAGCATTGTGTATGGGCTAGACGCTAGAGGCAAAGATAGAGCCTTCCTACAGTAAACTCCATGCTAAGCAACCTCAGAATGCAAGAACGAAGGAACAATATAGGACTAGCCAATGCCGTTTGCGGATATCTACTAGCCAGACAGGCGTTTCCGAAAATACTCTCGTTAATACAATTAAAGCATCTTTTCGACATCATCCACTAGCCATGGGTTCCATGGGTTAGGGTTTAGAATACAAAAGTGTCCAGAGAGCTCCTGGTATTTTCCAGCTCCGCCTACCATGGAAACTATTATTTCTTGAATTATATTGTTAAATCAACTATCTATGAATTCTTGGTACATTCTCCGCGATAAACTTTCAAGTGAGTCTACCCTGAAATGTTACGTCTAGGTTCGATATCCCAATCAGAGCGATCCATTGTTACATTTGCAGTTACTGAATCGCCTTCGGAGTATTGTTGCCACAGAAGAATAACCCAGGGAAGTCCTTCAAGTGATTGTTCTTGGTTATAGTATCCTTTGGTGTAAGAATCACTGTTTTGTTTTTCCGCATCTGGTAGTTAAGGTTCCGGCAACTTCCTGACAGTGCAAACACCTAGCCAACAATGCATCCCTCTTTGATGAGCTCTTTGCTTTCCAGGTTATTTTTCCTTTTGAACTATTCCACTCCCTGGCTCATGCTGAAGAAGATATATTGTGGGGAAAAAAATACATATCTGACAATCTTGATTTTGGTGCTCTCGGGCCTGTTTACAGGCTTGTGCCATTATATTTTCCCATTACGGAATATATAGAGATTACTAATTGTGAAATTTTCCATTATGACTTTTTGGACAGCTGCGCCAGGAAGAATTGTACTTCCTGAGGAGCAAGCCTGATGAGAAAAAACAGGATGGATATGTCATGCTGCTATTGTGGAAACGACTAATCCAGCTAAGTCTTATTATAGAGAATGGGCTAGTCTAGTACTAGCGATTGCTAGGCTGAGCAGGAAGTAGCAGGGGAGGAGATGATATTAAGCGGAGTAGTAAAATATTAGGCAGAGGAGGCTGTGTTCTGGAGGTGATTAAAGTGACAGTTCACTCAATGATTTGAATGGGAGATGTGAGGTGGTTGAATGGGAAGATGAGAGGATAGGACTGGAATGAGAAAATGTGAGTATGAGTAGCGTTTTGTACTCTGTGCAATCGTGCTAGTCAAAAAGGGAGGGGGCCTGGACATGGGATAATACCCCCATCCAGTAACATATGCAAATCAATACACATCTATTGTCCCCTTCCCAATAACCTCCTCGAGGAAATCAAACCCTTTCCTCTGCAACCACCAAGTCTGTGACCCAACCTTCATCGTCGCCGCAAATGTATGTTCCTCCCCAGGAATCTCGGTCATCCCACACTTCACACCTGCCTCTTCCAGCCTCTTAAAATACTCGCGGCTCAAATCAATAGGCACCAGCGTATCCGCCGTGCCGTGCACAATATACGTCGGTGGAAAATTACCCGAAACATTCTGCGCTGGGTCAACCAGCCTGTACTCCGGATCACTGCTTTGACCCTCAGGGTAGATTGCGGAAAGTATAGTTCCGGCCGCGATCTGGGTAAATGCGAATGCGTCGCGTGGTTGAGAGAAATTGGGACCCTTGGATGCGCCGGACTCGATTTGACCTTCTAGCGAGACGGAGCTCTCTGTCGGCACGGGTTTTTCGGCGTAGACTTTATTGATGAAATCGGTTGACAGATTGGGGGGCAATTTAGCTCGGACGTGGGGGAGTGTTTTGGACCAGAATGGATCGTTGAAATTGACTGCGCCGTAGAGAGAGAGGAGTGCTTTTGGTGGTTTTGGGGTGTTGAAGCCCTGTTTAAGTTAGCTTGCTTCTTTTCTTCTCACCCAATATACCTTTAGAATGCGTTGAACACATCGAATGGACAGCATATCCATTCACAGATACTCTGTGTATTACGGAAGTTGAAAGAAACATACCAAGCTCAACGCCAGATGCCCTCCTGAAGACGTCCCAAACGCAGCAACGTTCTCCAAGTCCGCACGGTACGGCCCATGCTCTGCCAAAAAGGTGTCTAGGTGCCCGGCATGTATCCACGCCAGCAAATCCCGGATATCCTGCATCGGGCCCTCCAGCAGGTTTACACCCGGACACAACCGGTGATTCGGAACGAGCACAATCCAGCCCCGGTCGAGGCAGTCGTTGATCTGAGGTATAGACACCATGCGCGAGTGGCCGAGCATGAAGGCACCGCCGTGGATGTTGATTACTTACCAATCAGCATCCCTTCAAACATAATTTACAACTGGAATATGACCCTAAACTCAACTGGTATTGAACGGTACTCACCGACAGGACAAATCTGCGGAGTTGCGGAACCCGAAAGGGGAAGATAGATGTCCGTTGTGATCTTGCTGCCGTGGACCTCTTTGTAGACGGTCCTTAAAGGTTTTCCGCCACCCATGCTTGTTGTAGTATTGGTCCGATTTATGAGCTACGGGTATCACTGGCAGGTTAACGGATAACGGTTGAGGAGGGGCAGTTTTATAGCTGTCAGCCAAGCTCCAGACTAAGTAGTTCGGGAATTCCGGGCGGGGCGGTCGGAGACGGACGGATTGCGGGAGGGCTAGTTGTGTTATGAATTACAAAACGGAGAAAGCATGCTGCGATGTCCTGTTGAGGTTTCACGGCCCTATCATGAACGGTAAAATGGGGTTTCGGACATCCGCCATTAGAACTACATTGCCGGCCAAGGGACATGCGGACGCCAAATGGGGCGGCGACTACGGGCAGACCCTGAGGCCATTGATTCTCGCAGTGGAGGAGATTAATGGCGAGGATTAGATAGGAGAAATCGGCCTTGTAATTCTGTTTCTGTGGTGACCGTGTTATTTATTCCTTGCTGTTCTTGTGTATACTAGAATAGCCGATGTGTGTTCGGTGACATGTTCATGATTGATGATTTCAATAGAATAATTGTACATACCGATGAGCGGAGCATGTCGATTACTTCGTGGAACCTGCGTCAAGCAAGGTTTCTGGTGAATGCTGTGCTGGCTTGCGGCGCAAACATTAATGGTGGTAATTCCTATCATCCTATGTCCACTATCCCTGCCGAGACCCTCCACATGAACCGCCACAAAGAGACTAATCTCTCGTGGCGGTTGTCTGACCATCTTCTTGGGATGCCATATTTTCTCCTCTTTCAATGGTACTGCACCATCCGGAGACGCGGCAGAGTCTTCTCAGTATCACTTTAGAGTATAGGAAATACTATATTAGCCGGGGAACGAAGGTTAAAGTATGAAGTAAAATCTTCGATTGCGCAAACGAGGGAATATCATAAACATACGCATTCCATAGCTAACCCATTACACAAACTTCTGTGTTCTGGTCCGAATCCAAGGACCGGCATAGTACAAGGGAAGCGCCAACGCAATCACCGCCCACTGGATACCCGCAAACTCGTAGAACATCTTGTCGACGCCCTCACGCGCCATCCACGAGAACGATCCCTTGGCCAGCCCAAAGGCGACCACGTTCTTGGACGCGTTGACCAGAACCAGCGCCTCGCCGCTCGTGGACGGGTACGAGTCCACCACATACGAGAGCATGACCGAGGGGACGAGCGTCAGGGACGCGGCGGATAGAGCTGCACCTGCGGCGGGACCGATGTAGTGTCGCTGGTGGGCGACAGAGTAGCCGAATATGATTAGGCCGATGGGGCAGAGGAGAAAGGGAACGAGGAGGGCTGGGAAGCGGTGCTCCGGTTTGTGGATGTTATTGTTGCGGCGGCGCAGCCATTGCGAGAGGTAATCGGTGAGAGGGCCGGCGATAGGGAAGGCAATGACGGTGCCGATAAAGCTGCTAAGGGTGAAGAGACCGAGATCGGCCGACGTGAAGAGGTAGGGAGGCGGCGAGAGAAGGGATGGGCAGAGAGTTGAGATGGAGACAGTCCTAATATCGTCAGCACACGGTGATTCCAACTTTTTGGTATGGAAACTGAATGGCTTACCCTCCGAGAATGACACCATACATGATTGAGGCGAGCAAGACTCCGGGTATCATTATCATCGGTAGCGGCAGGGCAAAGGCATAGCCCAAGAATTTCAGAACTCCCTCTTTACGGGCCTCCTGTGAGATACCGACCCTGAACAGTCCCTTCCAGTAGGCCAAATAACTAAATGAATCACTGCTCGCCCGCGAAGATACCGTTGCAATGTGTCGGTGAGAGACCTTCTCCAAATCCTCCTGAGGCTCGGGCTCAGTCGCAGTCTCGGTCTCATAAAGGGTTTCCGGCAACAGGAAAAAGGTCGTCACGAAGTTAACGGCAGCAAGGATCAAACACGGGTAGAAGAACCAGCGCCAGCCTTTCGATGCAATCAGGTAGCCGGCAATCACGGGCCCAATCTGCGATCCGCCCGAGAGAAAGAAAGCGTAGGTAGCCATCGCACTGGCATAGTTGCGTTCGTAGAATAGGTCTGTTAGGGCACGTTAGACGATGCTCGATCTAGAATCATACTTATGCAGATGTACCTGCGAAGATACTGGGTCCCAAGGACTCGATCGAACCATATCCTAATACAATCAGCGGACGCGTGATCATCAAGACCCAACAAGACATACCGAAACTAGCAAGAACACGTGCTCCCATGAGGCTATTGTAATTTTTGGCGACACATGTCCAGATAATACCGGTCAAAAACATCGCCATGGATATGAGGACAATAGGACGCTTGCCAAAACACAGCGCCAGAGGCATCCAGAAAATGTTTGCTAAGCCCATGGCCAGCACGGAGTAGCTAATTAGGTCAGAGAGTTTTGCAAAGGGAAGGTGAAGATCCTCTGCCAAGCTTTCGAAACCAGTGGCTATCCCAGACTGTACCGATGTCGTCAGTGCTTGGTTGTCGAGGAAGACTCGAGTCGTCATTACGTACCGAGTACATATTGCCCATAAATACAAACACGTTGACAGTGAGCAGGGCGGAATATCTCACCCGCCGAGGGAAGATCTGTTGAATTCAGTCATCGGCATGGCCCTCACAGGATAGGCAAATGGCGGCTAGAGCGATCGCATACCCTGGGATCGATCTTTGATTCCGCCATGGTGTTGTTCACTGGGCGGCCGGAGTCCATCAAACTGACAAGGATGTATGTTGTGATGTGAGTGAGAAGTTGTAGTCCTGCGGCAACCGGACATCGTAGACTGAGAATGCAGCCCAAGGGAGAGCACAAACATATATCTCGTCCTTTCGGCAACAGCCTGCTTCTCGGCTATGCTGTTCCTGACCACTGCAAGCTTCAATAATGCACCCAACTTGTCTTGAGCAATGTGTTCCCCGTGGGGTATTGGTCATCCGTGGACGACACAGTGGAGCTAGATGCGCCACCTTGCACCTCGACAAGCCAGTCATATCCGTTGCTTGTTGAAAGAACCGGATATGCCGTGCACGCAGAAGTGTATCGGGTCCATTTCGGGTCCACATTCGGACCCTTTGATTCGTTGACTCGATGAGTGGTTCTCATTAAGTTTTTAAACAATGACAGGTACCTGTGCCAGAAACTGATGTACACCCGAGATAGACGACTTGACGCAGTTGTGGTAAGCAATTGTCTTGACTCGGATTTCGTACAACACGTAAACCCCTGCATGGTTGACGCGTTAGATTCTTAAACCGTGGAACTGATCCAGAATCTCCAGCTGTCCTTTACCCTGCAATTGTGCCGAGGGACAGGGGATCCCGGTCCATATGACATGTCCCGGTATTTCCGAGCAGCCCATAATGCTGTGCAATCATCTACTACCTTACAGAGAAACGGCCCGGCAATTTGGCAGCCAGCTGATGGGCTGATGGTGACGCTTAGTGGGCTGCTTGAAGGAACTGTACAGTATTAAAGTATTACGAGAGCTGCTTCTTTCGTAGGTCATTTCCTCTTCGCGGTTGTTTTGTCTCTTCCCACCATATCAGCAATATTTTTTGAACTCAAACAATGGTGAAACTCTCTTAAGAAGATCATCTCTGCATTGTATTGCCATGCTGGCCTTAGTGATCTGGTTGCAGCAGTGTCATACACACTTACCAGTTATATAGTAGAATCAGTTGTGATATTCACTCAGCACAGCACTGATACCTGCCATCCTATTCTCCCTTACCTCGCCCACATAGGCCACTAACTTATCTTTCAAAGATGGTGCAGTTCTAGGTTAGCTACTTAGCCACACAGCACATAATACCCATCTACCATAGATTCTCCCCCTGTATCTGAGCTTACAGAAATCCGACAGCAAAGCCATTATTAAGGAGACTTTTAAGCAACTTAGTCTGTAGACTCATTCCTACTTCTATCACACTATTGATATTCCTTTAAGAGACCATGGCTCCACAAGCCAGATGGCAAACAGCAAGAAACGAGGGATGAGATCTTCTTGTCTTAACTTAGGAGATCAACGGCGCCTTTTCTAGTAGGTGGTGAGTATCTAACCTTCTTTTTATACTTCTGGTAGGACAACCAGCTGCCTGCGCATACAGAACATGCGCATAGGTTCAGCCTTGGTTATATGGGCTACGATACGATCAAAGATGATGAGAATGCGATTAAGTAGCACCCTGTATTGTTCTCCAAGACGTCTCCAAATACGTAGTTCTTTTTCTTTCTGGCAGAACTAGATAACTTGTATCAGAGACTCGCATTATACTATTACTGACCCTGATAGACCCTTGCGAGTGCATATGTGTATTATGAACAACAGTTAATCATATATACAGCCGTCCCCATCCAGCAGCCACGCACAGTATCAGCTATCCAACATCGGAAGCCCACCCAAATCATCAAACAACCTCGTAATCCCTTCAAACGAGTAGTCGGGTAATCCAAAGCCGTATGCCCACTCCTATTTGATGATTAGTATCCAACAAAAGTCAAGCCTATCAAGATCCTCCCAGGTCCCAACATACCGGGATATCAAAGCCAGGCGGCTCCTCCTGTTGATGCATTGCATGAGCGTGGATACTGGCATCATCGCCATCGTCACTGGCAGGGGCGGGCCGAGGTTCCGAGCTGCGGAAGTCCTTCAGGTAGTTCTTGATGATTTCGACGGACTTTTTCGCGACGACGGACTCGTCCATCGCTTCTAAAATCTCGACCGCCATGTCGACAGACCGTAATAGCGGGATTGTCTCCGCACACATTCCCAGCTCGGACATGGGGAGGAGAAGGGTCAATGTCGCGAACATGACGTAGGTTGTGTTGTACCACCTGTTACAATATGCTCGTTAGATCTCCATCCTTTGCCGGGGTTGGTTCTGGTGGTGGGGGATGAAGGGTACCAGCAGCGGAAGAACGTGTGGATGCGGAAGACGTCGTATATGACCTCGATTGTCTTCGTGGCTGCATCCAGGCACTTTGCGATGGTTTCGTCTGGCTCCGTGGGGGTGTGTCGCAGTTTGCGAGTGAAGTAGCTCAAAAAAGGGCGAAACAGCAGCATCTTCACGTTATAGTATCCTTTGCAAACTCAGCGGCTCCATCGGTCTACTATAGATCCCTGAGACTTACGGATCTGCAGAACCAAACGCTGTCTGCGAGCCCATTTAGGGTCTTTCAATGCGCCGCTCGACGGCTGGTGCCCCAGGGTATCTGGTTTAATCCGGTCCGGCAGCCGGGCCATCCACTTGTGAAGGTCTGCCTCGATATCTAAAGCGGCCTGCAGTTTTTCCTGCAAAGTGATGCGCGAGTGGTAGATTCGGACGGATACGCGCCGGATAATCTGAGCGAAGTCCACCATCCAGGGTATAATGGCGTATTCGGAGTCATCGCGCTCTGGGAGGCCGCGGTTGTGATATTCGTCCATACCTAGGGTGTCGGGACGTCCGATAGAGAAACTGATCTCACTGGAATATCATCAAGATGTGGTCTGGCGTCAGACACATAGTGGACTTACATTTCGAGAGAGAATATGCCCCTACCAAAAAAGGGGCTGAGTACCATGATCATGAAGTATGCTTGCTTGTACTCACCACCAAGTCTTCGAGATCCAGCCCGAACGTTGTTCGTCTTTTGGATTGCGTACATGTCGGTTGAAACCAACAGCCAAGCAAGTACGTACAGCGAGGCCCAAATACATATAAGCCACTCGTGTTCTAATCAGCAGTTGTTCACCTAGCAGACTGGATGGCACTCACAGTTAGGATTTAGCTCGTTTTGGCATATTTTTGCCTTGGGTCATGTTAGCCCGACGTATATCATAATTGGCAAGCTGCATTTACCATCAAGTATAAACACTGAACTGTGTCCAGATTATTAGAAAAGTGCAGGTGATTCAGATACATCCGCCCTTCACTGAACAACTTTCGGCTCCATTCGAACCGCGTCAGTCCCCCTAGCGTCTTCTCATCCCAAACACGGACCAAAGCTCCAAACGAGAGTACACTGAGGTACAAAGCCACAAAACTCGGCTCCGGCTCCCGAGTCCTATTGAACCATAGATCGCGCGCCCGGGAATAGAAATCCTCCTTGTCGATCAACGGATGAATGAAATGGATATTCTCAAAGTACCCATTGATGAACGCGTGCGCATGCTCAAAGTAGTAGTTATGGTCCTGTAGTGGCGCCAACTGCGCAGAACCAACTGTGCAAGACGGCGAGAAACTGGAATTATGCAGTGTCGAGATTAGCGAAAACCCCGCCTCTGGGGCGCGAGAATCCCATTGTTTTTCGGCGCAGTCTTTCTCCCTGGTCGTTTGAAGATGTCCTATCAGTGCTGCCGATGAGGAACTGCCGTGAAACTCGATCCCGTTGGTGTGATGATTCAGCCCGCTGATTTCGTGTTCGACAGTGTCGCATGCTTCTTCCTGCGGGTCATAGGGCGACGGTAAAGCCTCCCTTGGAGTAGTTCCGTTCGGCGGCATAGACGAAGGTGTAGCATCGATGCTAGCCCGGGGAGCTGGTCCGGGTCTCGAGCGCGTCACAACTGTTGGCGGTTGATGAGCATAGTGGGAGATGAGTTTCGACTCCGCCACGCGCAGCTTTGCAGTTAGCTCTTCGACTTTCGTTTCTAGTTCGATTACATAGCTAATAGAGTCAACAGAGCCATTATCGATCTAGAACGAACGAACTATTGGAAAAATACCTGGCTGACTGGCCGCTTTCGCGCTGCCGGTAATTCCTCTGATACACGCACTCGAGATGGTTTCCTGCACGTGGTTAATCCTCTTATCCTATTGAAGCCAGTATATGTGACAAGCTTACTCTTGCAGTGAGTGCAGGGATACAATTCATCGCATTTATATTTCTTCAGGCGACACCTGTCACATGCCTGCGCGGCACGTTGTCGCTTCGGACGCTGTGGGGGAGTTGCAGAGGATCGTTGAGGCTGATGCTGCATCATCCACGCATATTTGTATCGTTCAATTAGATGATTATATTTCGAATACGCTGTCAAGCGTGGCTGTAGATAGATGGACGTTCGATGAGGGGCCGCGATCTCTCTGTTCGGCAAGAAAATGCGCCGGATATCCCGACGAAGGCTACGAAGCCGGGATGAATTGCCGGTGGTCGCATGATGGATCTCCCCGTGGGGATTCCCCGCTTCTCCGCTACTCCGCTTTTATGCTTTGCACAAATGAAGGCCCCAGTTATTTCCTGATGAGTATGCCATCTGTATATTCTTGCCTATGTACATAATGAGAAACTACGTAATCATATGATCACAGTTCAATTTCCACATCGAGATCTGTAGCCACAGCCTGCACTTGACTGTAGTCCCATTCGGGCTCCTTGTCAGGCAGGATGGATCCCTTGAACGGCTTTCCGAGCCGGTGCACCAGCGACTCAATGCCATCACCATCAGCGAATGAATACAGCCGGACATATTTGCTGTCGAATCGCAGAGAAAACGGCTGACCAGCGGGAACCACCACTGTCTCTCCCTCATGGAACACCGTGTCAGTTGAACCCTTGAGACATACGGTCAAAGTCCCTTCCAGCACACAGAAACAGTGATCTACCGACTTGAAGGTCATGCGCTTAGAAAACAGACCCTCACTGTATACCTTGGACGACTCAATGCTCGAAATCGCGCAGACGCCATTGCTTTGTTTCGTGGTGATGAAGGGTCTGGACATCACACCCCCCAGCATCCATTTTGGGCCCGTGTTAGAGCGCAGATAGTATGGCTCGTGACCATCTGGAATTTTCTCGTCATCCTGAGTAAATTCACCCACCTCGGGAGGTTCGTAGTCGGGTTGGAAGACGACGTCAAACTTGTCTTTTGCGGCAATGACTTTGGGGATGAGGATGGACTTTAGGTCACGGTTGTCATCCTCGGGCACAAGGATTCCCTCGTACGGTTCCGAGATATAGCGGAAGAAATCTACCCAGTCGCCGGGGGTGATCAGACCGTAGATCTCGGTATGGGGTCCAAGCATCTCGGGATTGTGAATTACTTTCTGTAAGGAGCTTTGTCAGTTTAAGCACTAGTGGAACGGAAAACAAGATATCTACTCACAGGAGGCACGTACGCGAAATCGCCTGGTCCCATGATCCGACACTTATCCCCGTTCCACAGTTTCAGAAATCCTTTCGTTACAAGGAACACGTCGTGCGCGTGGTTATGATAGTGGAATCCCGGGGCATCGGATAGCACAGCGCCACTCTGGAAAACTGCCATCAATCCATTTGTCTGCTTGGCCGATGCAAGAATGCGAAAGGTTCCCTTGCTACCGGGGATAGTAATGCGTTCGCCTTCCAATTGAGGGATGGCGTAGGGGACCCTCGACTGGGGCGGTTGATTTGTGAAGGCGAGAGACATGGTGGGAGATGAGTCGAGCAAGATGTTTCGCCGTATTCGCGTGGAGAAAAGAGGAAGATGGATCGGTGCAAATGAATACGCAGAACGGACGAAAAAGCGCTTTTATCCTCAAGGTAAAAGCGCAAGAAGCGCGAATGGTATGAACACTTTAGCGGATCCAATGTGAGGGTGATTGTTCTGCCGACCCCGGATAACCCGTCGGTGGAGAGGTCGGGATATCCGAACTGGTGGGGTTCAGGATGCGAGTCATGCAAGCTAGAACGAACCCAACGTATGATGCTGATTCCCCGCAAATTTGGGGTGATCGGCTATGAAAAGGCGGCAGTGGGCAGTCTGTAAATATAGAAGTGTACATCGTTCGACCACTTCCGCGATGTTAGGTATCGCGTTCGGAGGTTGGTATCTAGCACGTTCTATCGGCTTCAGTTTCTCCGCACGAGAGTCGTGCAATTTTCGGATTGGAAGCTGTAATTTAGTGAGGAAAATTGTCAGTTTGTAGCCATATGAGGATTTGCAGTAGCATTGTCAATCGGTAGATCATGGTAGATGTACGGAATCTAAGCACAAACGAACTTGGAGACGATTTAATAATGTCTGAATTGTACTAAATTACCTTGGTGCTCGAGAGAAGGAATATGCTCTAGCAATGCCAGGGGGAGCGTAAGGAATCCGTGAGTGACCCTCGTCATGGAACCGCCCCATGGGTGAAGGACGGAGAGAACCACCCACTTCAACAATTACCGAGCTAAACGCCCAGATCTTTGAGGGTAGAAGGTATACTGGAACCTTGCTCGTAATGAACTAGGTGCTACCCAGAGTCCACAGAGTCTCCCGAAAGGAGCTCTCTAGACAAACAAACAGCAGAACATTAATTGATTCATCATGCCAGTCACTAATAACCAAGCTACGGCCAGAGTTTGCTTGATACTCGTTATGGGGCTACAGGTGCGGGCAGCGATGTGTCTGAACCCCTAGCTAGTTTGGTGTGAGGCCACGAAAGCTGCGCAGTAGCTTCCCCTATCGTCTTATGCTCTGTTTATCAGTCTCTTATCGTTAGGTACCGACCTTTTCACCCATTTCTACTTTTCTCTCCATTTGTGCATGGTTTTTCGGGGGATTACATCTACTACCCCTTTGTCGGCCACCTCTGAATTGGTCGCCATATTCTATAACGCCCTTGTACTAAGCTGATAATACAAGACCAGGAGTATTGAATTCCCTCATTATACGGAGGAGAGAAAGGCGAAAGTTCGATCCAAGCCTCAACGCCCATCATAGCCGGAGTTTCTAGCAATAGTGGGAGCAAGTATTCTATCATGTGAAGGTCGTGACGCCGTCCTGTTGGGCATAGGCGCGCGCTATAACATTAGTATGTCTTCCTACAGTGTGGATTTTAGTCCACGTCGGCGACGCCGTCATTTGGTTCTATAGTCATGATCAAATGTCACGTTCCAGATCAGGATCACTAACCGATCTTTCATGTTGGCTAGTGAGACGTCCTCTCTTCACGGCAGTATTCGTGACTATCACTATGAGAATGGACGGCGATATATGCAATACAGAGTCGAGAACACAAAACATTCTGGAACTCGGATGCAACAGCCGCTGGAATGCGCTGGATTTGTAAAACAACACTTTCCTAAATAGATGCAGCTTAGGCGAAGGCAACTCGTATTCGAAAGCCACAAACACTCAGCCGCCCCGACAGCATGCGGACAATCGCAGCCTGTTGGACAAGGGGTCAATTCACGGCCTGGGACAGGGGCTTTCATTCATGTCAAAAGTTTACCCGCAGCAATGCCCAGTCAGCTTCCTTTGTTGAGCAGCTTAATCAAAACAAGCCCCCAAGCTCGCAGCTTAACAATGCGCCCCCTGGTATGCCATGCAATGACCCTAGGATCAAAGCGAGATGACTGAAGGCAGAGGCTGGTGTTTAGGTTGCAGCAAAGTACTTATACTAGATCGATTGCCGCTCGGAGGTTCTCAACTGACTCTTATATTTTCCCATATATCAAAATAGTCCATAATGCTCTCTAGAACAACACTCGCAGCCTTTATGACAGCGGCTGCTGCTACTTTGGCTCTCGCTCAAACCAACATCACCGCTGATGTCTGCGCAGACCCCTCTACCTTTACCAGCTGCACAACGAAAGCACTTGCGGACAGTAAGGCATGCACAGATGTTTGCAACGGAAACAAGCTCTGCGTTCTGAGCTGTGGATGCGCCATGTACCAAGCTTACATGAACTGTGTCGGCGAGTCGTGCTGGAATCAGGTACATTTCCTCCTTTTTTCCTCATGGATATGTCTAATCACTCGATGCAGGCGTACTCGTGCGAATACGGCAAGCTGGTAGCAATGTACTTTGTCGAATGTCCCACGGCCTCCGAACCGATCCCTTTCTGGCCTGCACCCGATAACGCTCCCGGCGGCTGCTAGTGTAACCTCGGCAAGGTGCTGCAGGCGATACTCAACGCACAGAAGGAGAGAAATGCATGCTTGACTAACAAGACCACAACGAACGTCATTGAACTCAGCAAGAAGTATACTGCATGTGGGTGCTGCGAGGTCAGCACCCGGTTGTCAGGCTACGTCGCCATTCGCCTTGTCCGCACCATAGTTACTGACAAAAAGGGACAGGATGTACGAGATCTGCCCCGACACCATTCCCGCCGACATGGACGCAGACCTCTGGCTTAGAGTTTCCACCATATACAGCGCCGCCGTCCACTGGAGCTCGTGTGGTAGCGTGATGGATGCATATGACTGTGGAGGGCTGGCTTTGCACCGCCGTCATCCAACTCGAACACGTTTTACAAGCCGGACAACCTGCCCCCGAACGGTACGCAAACGCTGTATAATACTGGCGCGGCGGACGCGCTTACTGCCCCGCCGAGCGGCTCGGTGTTCACCTGGTCACAGTCCAGCGTCACGTACACCGTGACGGCGTCGCCGTGGAAGAATAACTAGGTCAAGGCGACTGGGACCGGTAATGCAGGGACTGCCGGGGCGACTGGGCCTGCGAAGAGTAGAGCAACTGCATCAAGGCAGCTGTCGCTGGGGAATCCCGCTGTCTGGATTCCGGTAATCACTGCAGTTGTTAAACTTATGCTTAGTTAGAGTTGCATTCAGTCCAAGTTTGGGTGAGTTGAAAACCAGCTGGCACCAAACTACTGCAATTTCAAGTCCAAATTTTAGAACTCTGAACCCACCCTAAACCATTCTAATTCAGTTTAAGCTTAACTATATACTTAAAGCTTAGCGCAGCTAAAGTATTTCTGGCAAAGTTATATTACTTGTTAAGTTGCTATTTGCCAACTATAGTTAGATTTAATTAGGATTTAGGTTAGATAGACCACTATTTAAACTAGTATTAATAACTATAAGATGTTATAAACTTATAATATCTCCTTATATGCAAAGGTTTCGTCCTAACTTAATAATTAAATATTAGGTGAACCGTGACTTCATAGCTTAAACGTTAAAACACAATAAAATATATAAATATCATAATTATACATGTATAAAAGTGACCCAACTCTTCCCCTTCCTATTCATATCTTTTAATAGCAACTCGCACTATTTTGTTTGCACAAATCCGCACTGCAATCACCCTTCAGTATTACGCCGAGCTTCCCTCGATGTGTTGCCCTTCCATGGACCATTTAAGAATAATCGCTCTAACAATCTCTATGTGTTCTCTTGTATTTAAGCCTTGCTAAAAAGGCCCTAATTGACTATCTGCAATATTACTACTTATAAACATGGGTGTGATGCAGGAGAAGCTAAATACCTTGATAATGTATATATAAATTGTTGGACATGTTAGAATATGCTTATAACTCAGAGGGAATGACTCTCTCCAAGTTAAATTCTAATAATGTATCAAACAAGTCGCAACAGGACATACAGACACATTCTATCTACATTTGGCCACCATTATATAAAGAACCGCCGGATCTTGGCTTCACGCCAGTCACTACCATCACGGCTGAAAATGATCGCTACGAATGGCATCAGTTGCCTCTAGAAGCTAGCTATTGTTTAGGGTACTATATCAAGATGGAAAATATTCATTTCAATGAAAATCTAATGTTCCAAACATAGATACAAAGACTTTGTCAACTCGCTAGATGAGCAGACTTGCAGAGAATAAATTTGCCTTATGGTTGCTCCGTGGTTTCCCTCAAGAAGAACTGTTGGTTCTGGCCCTGGGGGCGTTTTGGAAAAGTTATTATTGCGGTCCCATCATTAGTCCCATTATCTCGCACATCAACTACATTCGCAGGGTATGCAACACTATAGATACTGATATTGGAGGGTTAGCTCTTTGTCTCACTAAGGCTTTGAGAATATGGGAATAACTTACTAGTACGCCCCGCTGTCGTCCTTGACAGGCTTGACCTTCCAGCGTACTCGTTTCTCTCGCGGGGGGATCAGATTCCCTGTGATCTGTGCTGTACCGTCGCCTGGACGAGAAGAGGATGTCTAGTATTAGCGCAGCCCACATTGAGAAAAAAAAAAAAAAAAAAAAAAACCGCTTACGTACCACCCGAAGCAGTCAGATACGTGCCGGACTTGGCATTAATGATGAGGTACTCATCAACAACGCCAGTATAAGCAAAGAGAAATTGCTGATCTGGACCCCATGTGGCATCGTCGAGCTTCCGACTAGCAAAGGTGTAAGTCAAACAAGGCAAGCGTTGCTGAGACGGAAAACATACTAGAGTTGCAACTTGGTGCCATCTGTCTTTTTTCCGCCGTCCAGGTCAAGTCTCTTGTCGACAGATCGAGCAACGATGGTATAATAGCCAGGTCCAGTAAAGTCACTCATGATTGCTGTAATTCTGAGTAGTCACTTCAAGGACAGTTGGGAATACTCGAACTGATGAAGAAAGAATTAACAAACCAGAAACAGTTGCTGGAAGATGGCGGTTATTTATACCCTTGAATCATCTCCAGGATCGCTAAACTGCTGGCATTGCCATTAGTCCTGTTGATTCCTTTCGGCGATCGCCGTATTCTGCTGGGATGTTTGCCAAGGCCGCATTTCATCCTTGTAATATTCGAAGCCATGGGTGCTGCCTTAGTGGGAGCTCTGCTGTGGTAGTCTATCCTCAATGCCGCCGTTTGATGCAGATGAGCACGATAGCCCATTAGTATCGTATGGACTATCTCAGTGATTCCATTGTAATAGAAGGGTCGTCGAAGGCGAAGATTGCCAACTGGCACTGGCACATAAACCCCTTGGCTTTTCCCTTGCATGCCAAACTTTGCAACTAGACAAAGGGCTGAGAGAAGTTCAAGTGATTGGCATTTATAGACTGGCTAGGACCTCAAGTTATCGTATACCAAAAACCAGTCAGAATACTCCTAGAATGGCCGAGATATGAAGCTTCGAACATTGCGCTTCAGTACTGCAATATAGTAGCGGTGGTTCGGTGATTGGATACATTAGAACATGGAGACCATTCTCTAATTGCCCTAAGCTGAGCTCTTCCTAATGGCAGTGATTGTCCAATGCTGCCCTGTGTGATTCCCATCGCCCAAGAAGGGGTTGTGTGTATCCGCATACGTGTCAAGATGCAGCTCTGGGCCTGAATATGCATTGCTTAATTTCCACGTGCCATCACCCCAGCTCTCCACTGTCCACTGCTGCCCTGAGTAATTCCCTGCTGTCGCTAAGTGTGGCTTTGTTTTGTCATCCCCATATACATCCAGAACCCTGTTTGCACCGAGAAACATTGTGTAGAGCTTGTAGGTCCCGGAAGGTTGAGGAACGAATTTCCAGTACTGGCCACTGTAATCTGCGGAAGGTGCCATTTTTAAGAGCCCCTCTTTGTTGTCTGAACCGTCATTTTCCACGTCAAGAGCTGTGGAGGTGCCGAGATAGGCATTTGTGAGCCGGTACCAGGTGTTAGGATCAAAGGAAGCCGCCATGGTGCTTTAAAGAGATGCAAGGTTAGATTCTCGTTTATGTAGATTCAGCAAACCCTAACAAACCTCTTTGAAGCAACAGGGGTGATGACACAACTAAGAGTGTGATTACAAGTTTGAACAAAAGTGCTTGTGGAAGTTGTGGATCATCTGTGAACGACCCTGGAGGTCGTCCTCTTAAGAGTGATACTTGTCTCTGCTCGTTATGCCGTCATCTTCGCTTGAGCTACTTAAACCTTCCAATGAAGGTGGCTCCGCAAGTAAACTCTGGCACTGATTTTGGTCCAAAAATAGTCCATAATTCTATTGCTCCTTAGACTGATTGCCCGCGTCGCTTATCCCCCTGCCCTACTGCATTGCTGCCTGACGATGTAACCTTGTCTCACCCGCCTGCAGAATCAGGCCTAATAAGCTCCAAGGATATCTGTACCAGTTTAATATCCGTCACGAAGCTTTGAAATATGCAAAATGAGTGTCGGCTCTATAGTCGCCCAGACCTAAGCAAGGGCAGTGTCCGGGGCTGCAGTAATGTGTTACTGGCATAGTGTTAATAGTTTCTTGAGGGAGTTAATAAGCCTCGTAGAATTTCAGCGAGGTCCTTCGCAATGATGGCCATTTTCAGGCGTCTGTCTGGAACAGAATCATCGGCCGTCCAGAACTTACTTAGTCGTCCATTGAATGTGATTGTGGCGACCTGAGATTCTGTGACAACAATGCACTAAACATGTATGGCGTGCCTCAGGTGGCCCAGTTTGAAATCAGCGTCATCCATAATAATGTCTTTAGTTGTACAAGCTATGTAGTAATCAAAGAGGGTTAGGGAAACCAGATATGAGCCAGTATTTCTAATTGGCAAATAGCCTCATGGGAGGTGTATTAGCCACCCTATACATGCGTAGTCCTCCTTATATAATTAGCTCCGGCATTGAGAGCGGGTTCAGAGTGTCGCATTTTGTATGGGCAGCTCAGTGTCAGTTCAGTAACTTTATTAGTGCAAGCACACACTGAGCTGTGTAGCCTCAACAGAACTGCGCAATTAGCACTATTCTGATTATGGAGCCCATGTCTCTACAATATGAAGAGATTTAATGTTGAAATTTTACGAATATCTTCTAGGGATTTAAGTCTAGTATGGGCCCTTTTGGTGCAATTACTACAGGCTGGGGCCCTGTGCGGTGCCTTTGTCTGAGACTCCGCTTATCTAAAATCCCCCCTGTCGATGAGCTCTTTGTCCATGAACTCACTCAATGTCGTAAACTAGCTGCCGCTGATTGAGTGGAGTTCAATCATGCAGAGGCGTAGAACTTCGGCTTCCGTGATTGGGGGAAGAACTATATCTGAGTGGCGTGCGTTCCTGGCCAAGTTTATCAGGGTGGGGGCATACGAAGGGGTGCAGTGGAGCTGAGAAGCTGAATCACCCAAGGGACTAGTTACTGCCTCAAGGCAATGAATACCACCGACGAGCCTGACAGTGGAAATCCTTGAATGCTAGCTAGAAAAGAGGGGTCTTCCCTTTCAGTTTTGATGCAAGAGTCAGGTGGGCTGCTGCTAACAGGCTGTATAGGATAGTAAGCAGGGCTATATGGATTGCGCCAACCATTCTGCTGAATCTGGATGGTGAATGTGCCGAGAAGGATGCTCAAGGATCAAGGGATGGAGGTACAGTATTGAATTCTGGAGTTGGTTCCAGGCCTTTATCCAGTTTGCATGGAACATTCTACGGATCACCCGGCCCGGGCCGATATAGTTCCATCTTAAAGATATCGAAGGGCGGGGTAATGAAGCTCCCCCACATGTTAGGTACGGCTTCCAGTTTTCATGCGGTTTGCATAACATTTAACTGTAAATATCAGAATCATGTGGTTCAGACCAATAGTAAGCCTGGCGGATCTTAGCTCATGGAGACCTGGTAGTTTACTGTAGGTCTTCTTCTCATTTGACAGTATCCGAGCCGATCACTGTTTTTTCTGCTTTGTGATTGTTGGTGTGGGCGCACTATTGACTTGCGTATGCCATCCCGGACATCCTCGAAGTGTACTTGCTCTGAACTGAAGGCGCGCAAAATGGTGGGCGGCAGAGGGCGGTCGAGCCCGTAGGCAATGAGGAAAACCGTCCTCTTTGTTCGTCGCAAGCTTCGAGACGGTGCTGGTCCAGCTAACTTATTCTTAAATCATGGTTATTGTCACAGGTAATGTCCTCGTATACATATGTCACCACCAATGAATTCCCGACAGAGATGATTATTCCCTTATATAACCCAAACACTAGATATTGAGTGTTTATAGTATCTATATCGAACATCACCTAGTAGGGTATCAGCTCCTCTTTCTGGGTTTAGGCAGTTCCTTTTTAACCGTCGTCTTCCACATCTACTCCGTGCCGCTAGGGCCGCAATTCCTGGTCCAGAACGGGGACATCCTCCGGTTGAGCGTGCCGAATTGCCCGAGCAGGACCTGTTTTGCGCAGAAATTCGACGACGCAGCGGATCGTCGTAAGTTTCAGTATTTCCATGTTCCGTGAGCCGCAGCCAGGACATTGCGAGAAACCAAGAGGAACACAAAACCGAGAAACATGGTCACAACGGCAAATACTTGCATGCCCATATAGGTTGAATCATGCTGCCTTCCCAAGATCGCTCCCATAATCGGCAGGCCAGTAAGAGTGCTGCTAGATGTCAGTCCAGTAAAAAAATAGAAAACCATTCAAATGGGGCCAACGAAGACCTACGAGATAGCTATAACCCCCTGATAAGTACCTATCTGTCTCCCCAGGGTCTCTAGTCTGCCGGACTTTGCGCAACATGGCATCATGATGCTAACGAAGGCGCCGCTGAAAAAGCCATATGCCACAGCAAAAACGATAAGGCCGGCATTTGAAGAATGGTAATCGAAAGGCAGCCATAAACAGAGGATTGCAATGCAGCTTAGGAAGGCGGATGCGACGATGATGTTAAAATATCCCACCTTGTCTCCGATGTGCCCGGGGATAATCCGTCCGAAAAGGGAAGCAGCACTGCAGCTCAGGTCAGCTCTACTAGGGACAACAAGATCGAACAAAACTTACTTCACAATAGCGATCAGGTAGAGGGCCAGCGAATCCGACATTCCCGACGATTGGGCCATGCTGGGAAGATAATCGAAAGGTGCCCATAACCCCCACATCACGAAATATGAGCCGAGGGCATAGAAAGCGAAGCCTCGGTTTTTGAACAGCTTGAAATCAATCCATGCCATTTCTGAGTCCCATTTCCTAGGAGGCAGGCGCGCACTGAGAAGAAAGAAGGAGCCAACTAAAGCAATACCTATGAACAGGGCCGTGTAGCGTACCATGCCATTGAATCCCACGTCTTCCATAACCAGTTGCAGAAAGAATGGGAATACCACGCCCCCTGGTCACATATCAATCAGCACGTCGTAGACACTGACAGGATAGTCTGCTCCTTACCAATACTACTGCCCGCAACAGTAATTCCCAGAGCAAGGCCTCGCTGCTTGACGAACCACTGGCTCACGCAGACCAAGGAGGTGGTGAAGATACCTCCAGCTCCGAGTCCATAACCAATTCCCTGCGCCAAGATGATCTGATAGTATTTGGTGCTAAGGCTCGTCATGCACAGTGAGAAGAGGCAAAGAAAGGTACATGGGAGCATGACCGGGCGCGGTCCGTACGCATCTACAATGCGGCCGAATAGGGAACCTGGAGCCCAAATGAGAGCGAGCTGGATTGTAAAGATCCATGAGATGTCGGAAGGACTGTAGTTCTTCAACAGAGTCTCTTGATAGGTGGTTTGGAAGATACCAATGCTGTCCAGATCAGCAAAAGGACCGGGTCACAAAGCTTTTTCGCGGAGGGAAGGACTCAACGCGTTCAAGAAGCCCAAGGTAGCGAACAGACCCAGGGAACCGCCAGCGCAACATAGCCAACCTTGAAGGCCGCCCTCTGGTGGGAGAGCTGAGTCCAGGGCAGGGCTCTCAGAGACGACGGGGGGTCGTATGGCCTTTTCTTCATCTTGCTGGGTGCCGATGGGCGACTGCATGGCGCAGTCGGGCTTTCTGATGATTGTGCTTCACAGTCTACAGTGATTAGGCGGCGGTTAAAACTTAAAACAGAAGTCCAGCTCGCCATTTATAAGCAGATACTAAATTACTACTAAAACCATAGCTATAGCGGGTTGATAGCGGTCCGCGCGTTCCGCACGTCCCGGGCAGTACTGCGGCCACATAGTAACTAATGACTCAGTGTCCCGCCGGCACTCACTAGGGCAAACGTGTTCCAGGCAGACCTCATCATGTTTCCATTTCCTGGTTCAAAGAGACTGGCAAAATGCAGCATCTCAGCCAAGAAGCGCGCAACGTACGCCCCGCAACTGAACCAGAACATGTAGATCTTGTGTCCAAGATTGTGGTAATGCACGAGAAATCTACACCCGCCCATAACATGTTCACCAAAGGCCGCGCCGATTACAGCATCCTTCTTCAGACGTGGATTTGACCTGAACGGCCTGCCCATGAGGAGTCACCCAGGTGACTCTCACGTATGTGCCAAATGCCGGTTGGAAGCAGTGGTATGGCCCAGGCTCGTTGCCATCCAGAATCTACATCTTGTTAACCATGCTTCTTTGCAAAATTTCAGCTAAGAAAACTCACTTGAAAGATCTGAGGGCATTGATGTCAGACTCATCGTCGCGAAATGTATATCCAGTGCCATTAAAGCAGAGAACAAATTGCTTGGGGCCTGTGCTGGGATCCATCTCATGCAGGACTTCAGGATTCACCCAGCCATTTAATAAGATGGCACATGCGGAGGTTTAAATATCCACACTAGTTTAATTAATGGATCATTATCCGTTCATAGCTGAAGTCTATTTGAAATTCTAAACACCCAACCATGGTACTGTCAATCTGCTCCAGATAACAGGTTCAAGTTTTGGTTATGCATTGAGTTACTAGGATACAGGACACTTTGAATCGCGAGATTCAACCTGTTTCTTCATTCCATATCCAAGCACCCGAAGGTGGGAGCAGTCGGACCCGGAAGAATCGGCAACGACGGCCGGTATGTGACGGGTCAGATATCATCATATCGCCGCTAATGGACCACTGTTTTCCCTTGTCATCAACGAAGCTTCGCGAAGGCGGATGCCTGGGGCAGCATGGCTGTCTTCAGGAATTGCCGCACTGGGTGTCATACTCAGAGTTCCAGTATTAATGCTACTTTTCCACAACTAAAGATGCTAGTAGGTTATGTCAGACCTATTTCGCTCTATCAATAATAATTTCCAGAAGTCATCTAGATAGTGTAACCACTTGTCATGGGGCTGCGGCCAAGGTACGGTCACTGTCTCAGGGAGGCTTATAAGCATGTTCTAGGCCTGGTGATTCCTATGGTCTCACCATTGAACCTTTTTGGTGTTGGGGTAGTAGTTGCCTAGAACGCTGCTTCTTACATCACTCTTAATAGTAAAGATAAGCTTACTCTTTATGGGGAGGTTATACCTGTAATAAAATAGATTAGTTTGTAGATAGATAAGAGATAACCTGAGAATTTAAATAATTAATAAAGAGTATCTATTTATAAGTATCTAGATTTCAGAATATCTTACAGCTATTAGCTAGTAGGACTAGTAGAAGAAAGTATACTAGGAGAATCCTAGTAGCTAGATGTTATTCACTGTCTATAGAAAATTAATAGTTTATATAAAATATATCGTCATTATTATCATACTAATCTCGATCTGAAATATTAATTCAATATCTATGGCGCTGAATGGTGGTAGTCAAGAATCATTCTTAGCTATAGTGATCATTCAAAGGTGGATGCACATATATAAATAAACCACTGTCACATTCATACTATGATACTAGCCCTGTAGCGGGCAGGGCTTGCTGAGTGCTCGAGCCTACTAGGCACTCGCGATCTGCCTCAGGCACCAACGAACTCCTGTCCAGTAAGGACACCAGCAGTCACGTGACCTTCGTAGCAATCAATGTAGTAATCTATCTGGTCACATGATCTCATCCACCATTCGCACACTCCTTTCTATGGTTGGCCGCCACGGCCCTAGTTAGAAGCCTTCAGCGATTTCTTACCGTCCAAATCTAGGTCATAGATTTATAAGGCTTCTAGCCCGTGACAAGCCCCTGACAGAAGTGATTATTACCTTATACCTCAGTAACCCCTAGGTATTTTGAATTGATATTCATATATTTAAATAGCCTAGATCTAGGGTTATCTAGTGATATGTAAATTTAGAGGTTAGTGATTTGTATCTAAAAAGTGTGGATTAGTTGATCTAATCTGATAAAACCGCGAAAACCATAACTAATGGTTTAACTGAATCCGAATTGGTTCCACCCTAGGGAAACTGAAACTGGTGCGATTCCCTAGGCTAGGCACCGAAATTGAACCACTGCGAGTTCTGTGAGGGTTGGATTCGTTTTAGCGATTTGGTTATGCCACTCAAGTGATAACTATCTTAGTTTGAAAATAATTTCAAACCACCGTCATTCAACCCTATAGAAATTAAACTAATATTCCAGATATAGATCACTATGATGATAATTACCATATATTCCATATAAAAATGATAATCTTGCATATTTGATAGGTAGGAGAAATTGAATTCTGAAAACCATTCTAATTTTTTATATTGCCTAGGCCAACCGCCCATCTAGATAGGCTAGTGCTGCTGATCAGGCTTAGTGGCGGATTTTGCGGTGAAACTCACGAATCACACCAAATTAGACCACACCAGGGTGGGTTCTGATTTTCGAACTTCTGATTTTCAAAAGTTGAATTTGAAATCGGTGTGGTTCAGTGACAAGTTTTAGTAGGCCATGACTGAACTCAGACTGAATGCAATTCTATGCTGGGGCTGCTAGATGACTTACCGAGCATAGAGTATCTACACCTGATTATACTTATCTACATAATAACTCTCCTATTCTGTTTTCCATTTAATTCTTGTGGAATATTTATGCATGAGAGAGACGGGGAGGATGTATCACCTAAAACTAAACCAGACAAATAAAAAAACGCCTTTATGGAACAGAATTATTTGGGACGAGATTACACTTTTTCCAGTAGTAAGTAGTATCCAGCTGTCCGCGGACCCCGAGCATTAAGCTAGAGCAAGTGCAGCACAGATCTTGGAGCTACGCTTTCTTCCTGTTGATATCGGGGTCCGGAAGGAGGTTAGTTTACCATAATTTCCTCGTCTAGGACCCTGCTCTGATAGCTTCTTCAATGCTCATAAACTTGACCTACCTTCTTTGTCTATCCGCCGTCTGCCAACACCCCAGCTCATGGCTGTTTCCATAATCGAGGATCCAGAAAACTCATCTCTAGATCCTGAATCTGAGTATCCAGACGGTGGTTGGCGCGCATGGAGTGTGGTTCTGGGCTCCTGGTGTGCTATGGTGCCATCATTTGGGCTGTTAAATACAATTGGGGTGCTCGAAGCGTGGTTGGCAAATGATCAATTAAAAGACTACTCAAAGGCGTCAATAGGTTGGATTTTCAGTTTATATTCATTTTTCCTTTACTTTGGAAGCGTTCAAGTTGGTATATAGGCTCTCGTTCCTTAATGCATGTATGGGCCAGCTGATGATTACAGGGCCCGCTTTTGACGCCTATGGGCTAAAACCATTGCTTATCCCTGGATGCATAGGGCTCATAGGCTCTATCATGGTATTAAGTGTGGCGAAAGGTGTGTTTCACTCTACCTCCGACTCAACCAAGGCCAACTGCATTCTCACTGCTCCCTAGAGTACTATCAATTCATGCTTGGATTCAGTGTTGTTGGCGGCATCTCCTCATCAATGGTCTTCACTCCCAGCGTCGCTTGCCTTACTCATTGGTTCCTGCGACGTCGTGCGCTAGCCACTGGCATTGCTGCAACCGCTGGTGGATTCGGTGGCATAATCTTCCCTGTCATTATCTACAATCTTGCTGAAACCGTTGGATTCCCCTGGGCCATCCGTATCCTGGGCTTCATCTGCTGCGCATTCTGCATTCTCTGCATCCTCTTCCTCAAAACACGGCTTCCACCATCTACCAATGTGAACAACAATGGGAAGATCAACCTTCGTGCCCTGTGCGAAATGCCCTTCACTTTCCTCACCATCGCCATTATCCTTATTGACTTCGCCCTTCTTATTCCACTTACCTACCTACCATCCTTCGCAGAAGCACACGGTCTGCCTCCCTCGCTCTCCTACCAACTCGCCTCCATCCTTAATGCGGCTTCCATCTTTGGTCGCGCGGTCCCAGGCTATTTCGCTGACCGTTTCGGTCGCTTCAACGTCATGATAATAACTACCTTCATCTGCGCTCTGTTCACCTTCACAATATGGATACCCGCTGCGTCCAATAAGGCTGCCATCTTCGCGTACGCCATCTTATTTGGCTTCTGGAGTGGCTCAGCCATTAGTTTGGCCCCGGTCTGCGTCGCCCAAATCTCAGAG
Organism: Aspergillus lentulus; assembly: GCF_010724455.1. Next base: position 57,994 of record NW_022983949.1, on the reverse strand, counting down.
ACTGCCGAGTATGGCCGTCGTTATGGGACTGTATACTCGTTGGTCAGCGTGGGTGCACTGGTTGCCATCCCCATCGCTGGCGAGATCCTCTCAGCCAACAGCACGCCCTATCATGAAGATTACACTGGATTAGTTGGGTTCTGTGGAGGGATATACTTTCTCGCGGGGGTGTTTTTCAGCCTGTCCAGATGGAAGTGTACCGGCTCCCTAATGGAGGTATTCTGAAACGCACAGACTGACTTGATATAGTTTGGTATGCTCCCATCTAGTGGGTTACTTGGAATTGGCGTTATAATTACATTCTTTCGTCTAATAAGTTATTTTTCTTGTCAGATTACGCATGCTGTACTGCAGCGCCCTGAACAATAGAAGGAAGTGAAAGGTTCTCGCGTTCGTCCAAAGGGCCTACGAGCAAGCTCCAGCCGTCCTCGTCAGCATGCCCGCGACGCCCGCTGCCGCCTCCCATCCCAGCCACCACATCAGCCCCGGACTGCGTCCCCGGCCATTGGGGACAGGCAATCCAGCCATTTTCCATTTGACTCATTCCACAGCATCCCACCATGCCAGTCACGGCGCCCTAACCCGCTGGTATCTCCATGAAACCAGCATGTACCCATTAGGCTCTTTTCAACTTTTTCAGTGCCTTGGGCTCACTGTTCGGTGTCGGTGTGTCGTTTGCCGCCTACAACCCCGAAATGGTTATTGTATATGGATCCATTACTGGGCTGCTGCTCTTTGTCTCTTTTGCAATCAAATTTGCTATCTAGTCAGAGGCAAAGCCTCCAACTGAATGGATAATCTGAGGTCCCAAAAATGGGCCAAAAAAATTCTGCCGTCAACACATGATTAAGAATTATGATCGCGGTCTCAGTACACATTAATTAAGAAAATGGGGAATGCTTAGTAGAATAAGAGTCAAAAGACTGTAAGGAATTTCAAATGCACATAAACAAACAATAGGAACTGCTAGTTGAGATTCTGTTACTTAGCTAATCAGAGTGTTTCTTTATGCCTTATTTTTATTGTAGCTTAGTTAATGCACACTTATTTGGGCTTCTGCCCACTATATTCTGTTCCCGCGGCCTTGTGAAATCTGGAGTTGCAGATGTGGCTTAGGATTCTGAATTGTGCAAGGACTACTTGTCACAAGATATTATCAGTTTTGCAGGTCTGTATCTATATAGCTGGGCTCTACAATTATTTACGTACATGTTATCTGCTTAAGTGTGAAGTCACTTATTCTTTGCAACTAAGAAGATGCCGGTAGGTTATGTAAGACCCATTTCACTCCATCAACAACGAATTCCGGCTGAGCCATCTGGAGACAGTGACCACTCTCGGTGGCGAAGACAGGCGCGCTCTTCGTAGACAGTTTCAAGGATTTCTTCATGAGACCCTCATTCTTGGCGTCGACCGTCTTGATCAACTCTCTCACATAGCTCCTCTGCTCCTCAGTCCCATTCCCTTTAGCTACGCCCGCCTTGTACAATCCACCCCAATCCCTGCTTCGTGTGCCAACAATCACATAACCCGATTTATCTCCAACCAGTGGCTGCTTCTTACTCAGCTCCTTCTTCCGCAGTGTCTCGAAATTTGGCATGTAGTTCTCGAAGTCCTCCTTGCGTGCAATCAGCTTGTACTTCTCGGCTGCTTCGGCCGCCCTGAATGCGTCCCACTTCTCCCGCGTCAACTTGTGCTCCGCCTCTACGCCCCAGGCAGAGTATGGATCAACATCCGCGGCAACAGTCCAGAAAATCGGATCGCTCACATTCATCACCAGGGCGCTGTCTCATGGTTGGCATCCACAGGCACCAGACCAGCGATTTGGTCAGTTCCTTTTAGGGCGATGTACTAATGTATGAGCATGCCGGCCCACGAGTGCCTTACAAGGATCAGCGGGTTCGGGATGGGAGCGTTTTCAATCAGGAGGGAGAGCTCCCGCGCAACGTTCTCGGCCGAGGGAGCGAGCGGCGAGGCCTCTGAGTTGTGATAGCCGGAACGGTCGTAAGTGTAGCTTCGCTGCGAGGGACACAGCAGCCGCACCACGGCTTGCCAGTGGAGGACATCGCTTGGCACGCCCGAGATAAATAGTACGACGGGATCTTTGGAGCTGCTGGGCTCTGGGCCATGAGTGTAGAGCGCCAGAGAGCGAGTGCCCATGTTGACGAGGCGGCCGTTCGAAGGGAGGCTTGAGGCCATTGTTGGGAGATGGTTTTATAAATTCTTGAGGTTTGTAAATTTCTGATGAGTGGTTTGTGATATTCAAGGCCGTTCACCAGCTGAATCAGTTGCAATATATCGCGATATAAGTGGCAGAGTGATGGAAGGTAAAGTGATGGAGGTGCAGAGAGTCGGAGAGGGAGCCGATGGATTCCCTAAACAGGAAGGGGATGGAATAGCTACAGCATCAGTCTCAAAGCAAGCTGTGCCGCAATTTTCTGTAAGCGCCTGTTTAGTCTAGGTACTGGGGGAGGAAGTAAATCCGAGTGATATTACTGAACGGTACAGAAGACAAGAAAGACAGCCTCTCATGAAGATAAAGCATGTGAATACAAAGCTTATAGCATGATTCGACGTTATATTTAATCATACCTTGTTTGACAGGGTCCAGGCTTGACACTACTACGTACCTTAGTATTCCGCATGCCCTGGCGTAACTATGGTTCGGATGATAGAATTCTATTTGCCTAGTATTGCAGTCTAATTGGGCTTTCAGGGATTTAGCCCTGAGCGGGAGCAGGATTAGGGATATGGGAAAATGAGGGACTTTAGCCTCGGATTAGTCCGAGATAGGATCGCTTGAGCTGGGTCCCGCCTATTGTCTCTTACATTTATATCAGAGAATGCTCTCATCTGCTGTTGCTGAGTGTATAGAGCACTGAGTCATTTGCCCTGGCATAACAATGGCCGCTCCACAGCGCCCGCAGGTTCCGCTATGGCTGGCATGGCACACATCTCCTGAGAATCAAGCGTCACCCTCCAGACCAACAATCTTCAGTGAGTCTCTCCAGAGGCGGTCCTCCTCCTCGGGATTGTAGGTCTGTTTCACCCATCCCACTCCAAAGACCTGACCATCGTCCTCACCCCGCTCCGCTTCTCTGATATCCTCCAAATACTTCCCACCACGATTCTCCCACTCTTTGCCCACGGCAGCCCAGATTGTTGTCGCTGCACCCTGTTCCGCCGACTTCAAGATCTTGAGAATGTACGGGTTAGTCATGAGCCCCTCCAGGAACTCGGGGGGCATGTTGCGGGAGATGTCGGTGTTGATGGCGCCGGGATGCAGACTGGTGGCATGCAGTCCTTGAGCACCGTAGTCCCTCTCGATCTTGTTGGCCAAGTACACAGCCGCCAGCTTGGAGTTGTTGTAGGCTATCTCATGCTTATATCCGCCCTTTTCGAAATTGTAGTTGTCACTGGATGGGAGAGTGGCGGCGCGGTGTGCGGAGGAGGCCACTACAACCACGCGGGAATGAAAATCGGGCGTCACGCTGGCCAGCAGAGCTTGCTTTAGCAGTTGGAAGAGCAAGAAGAATCCCAAGTAGTTTCCGGAGAAGTGCGCCTCGATCCCATCCTCGGTGAGAGTGTAGTTCTGCAGGCCCATAACTCCCGCGCTGTTGTGAGGATGTTAACCTGTCCCTTTGTGGCGGAGAGGATTTGCTCCGCACCAGTGCGGATGCTCTTGAAGGAATCTAAGTCCATCTCGACGAGAGAGACACGGCCGGGCTCAAGAATGCCAGCCAGGTTCTTGTGAGCCTTCGCCAGGTTGCGGGCAGTTAGAAACAAAGTGGCTCCTGTGGCCTTGAGGGCGCGAGCGGTCTCGACACCAATGCCTGACGTGGCACCAGTAACGACAATTATTTTTCCAGCCAGCTTCCCTTCAAGACCCTCATCTTGGATGATCTGGAGGGCGGTTGGCCGGGCATCCCCGGCTCCTTTGGGGTCGAGATGCGCAGCAGCGTAGGGACTTGAGGAGCCCATCTTGTGCGGCTCGTTGCAGGTTGCAAGCGCTCAGGGTGTGAAGAGAAAATCAGTGAGATAAGCTTGATGAGGTTCTCTATCGTATAGTCCACGACCTTGGGAGTGGTGTCCAGGTACTTATGACTTTTGAGTGTATATAGATCTCCCCGAATCCCTGGATTTGTCATCTGGCCTCCTGTACGGCTGCCAATAGGCCCCAGTATAATACGCATCGCGGCCGAACGAGCGGTCCCCACATGGCGGATATTGCGGCCGCATTCTCTCCCCATTTGCGGCCGCCTCAGTAGCGGCACCCCCGCTCTCACTCTCGGGTTTTTGGAACTGCGTCCGAGGCAGACAATGTTCGTCTATGTCCTACACCCTCAGTCAACACTCACTCCCTATCTACGCACATCATGCAGACTTCCAGTCGTGATTCGAGCCTCGAACTGGCGCCGCAAGCTTGTCAGTCGTGCAGATCACGCAAGAGAAGGTGCGACAAGGCACTTCCCAAGTGCTCCTCCTGCATTAAGTACGGTAGACCACCCCGTAGATGCAGCAGAGCTGACTCTCAATGCCGCCACAGACGAGGCCGGTCATGTGAATACTGGCGGCCAGAAGCTAGCAGGCACTCAACTACCGCATCAGACCCGAAGAGGGGATGGTACCCCTCTCCGCTGGACGAGGACCAGCCACGGGATGTCCGCACCATAGACTTTCCGACCATCCTCTTCCTCGACCCGAGCTTATTGCAGTACGGCCAGGTGGACACAGCACACAGCGCGGTGTCTGTTCCTCCCCAATTCCTGCATCTGCTCGGTGACCTGGACGAGATCCGGCTTACTGCAGGCCAGTTTTTCGGGCACATCCATCAGTGGATGCCCTTTATCTCGAAAAAAAAATTCTATGATATGTACCTGCAGCCTACATTCCACACTCACCCCGATGTAGTCCTGTTGCTCTTGGCTCTCAAGTTAATCACCACATTCCCCCCGGCTGGGGCGCGGGGTCCCCGCACTCCCTTGTATGACGCCGTTCGGCGTTTCTACGTGGAGGTCGAAGACGCCTTCTCCATTCTTGTGCTGCAGGCTGGGGTCCTGGTGGCGTTATATGAACTGGGCCATGGGATCTACCCGGCGGCGTACCTGTCGATTGGGGCATGTGCGCGGTACGCTCACGGGTTGGGCATCAATGTTTCTCGCACCGTGCCGTCCCGGAGAGTTCTTACTTTGGTCGAGGTGGAGGAACGGCGGAGGGTCTGGTGGGCGATCGTGATTCTCGATCGGTACGTCGCTCAGCTGCATGGATACTGTATGTGCTGTAGACTAGTGGCTGAACCCTGCATAGTTTCGTGAGCATCGGCTGTCCGGGACGACCCTTCGCCACAGCCGATCCACGTTTGGACGATCTTCTACCCGCGGATGATGCAGCATGGGACCAGGGGGTAGGTCTGTACACATGTGTTCCGCCAGTCTCTAATGCCTAGAGTAGACTGTGCGACCAGAGGACCTCGCGGCCCTGTCTTCTCCAGTGACGGGCCATATGAGTAAGTTTGCTCTGCTGTGTCAGGCTGGCCGACTCCTGGGACAAGTCCTGCACCACCTCGGAAGCGACGTCGCCATCCACGACGAGGTCTGGATGCAGCTCGATCGCACCTTGCAGTCGATGCTGGCTGCGGCATTGAACATTGACCGTCCGGACTATGACCAGATTACGTTTGTGTACAGGTTTGTGAACCCTCTCTTACCAGTTGATCAAACTGATTAGTCTCAATCGCCAGTGCGCTTGTCGCCCTGTATACCCCGTGGCTTGTCCCCGGCCGAGCCGCTGATCCTCACAGCGACCGGTTTCGACGGGCGCGAGTCGTGCTGGACCAAATCACGGACCGGATCAGCGCTAACCTGGTGGAGCGTCAATGCTTCCTTGGCCGCGACCCAGAAGACATGTCCCTATGGGGGCTGTACTTTGCCTACCGCATCTGCGGGGCGCATATGGCGTCTCAACGGGAATCGCCACATGCGGCAGTGATGATACAGAGTCTGCGGGAGGCGTTTCGCACAATCAAGGTGCGGTGGAATGTGGCGGGCGTGTATCTGCAGCTGTTGGAGGCCCAGGAAGCGATTCATCTGGGGATTTGATGGTTCTGCTTGGATAGTTGATACAGCTTTGGTAATTGATTTGACATCTATCTTTGCTGCCTTCCAGACAAGCGATTGGAAAATGACACATTGATTCTTCCACTTCATCTCTGCCCATCATTGTCCATATAGACCACCTGACCCTCTTTTATTATCCCCATACTTTTGCCTACCCATCCTGCCCGAGACAATAATTTTTAATTCTCTCTCTATTTTTCCCTTCCTTTTTCTGTTTGTGCCCAACGTGGTTATACAGCCGCACTTGATATTGAATGTAAACTCTGTATGCTGTTTTCTATGACGCCATACGCTCAGGACGACGCTGCAGCTCCTTGACCATATCGATCCCAACTTGGGTAGCCTCGTCCAGGCTCTCCTCCGGCAAACCAAGGAGATCATTCTGGGCCTTGGCCGAGAAGTCGCTCGCATCATCCGGGTAAAACGCCCTGGCGTAGAGCAGTTTACTAAAACCAGCCATGTTACCACCCTTAACCAGCGCCAGGCCATCTTCGTATCGCTTCTTGGTGTCCTCATGGGTTATCGTCCAGTCAGCGTCAGTGGTGCCAGTGACGCGTTTGACGCTCTCAAATATGTCGTTTTGGCTGACGACAAAGCTCTTAAGATACACGCCGTTGTTGAGGAAGGTCGACAGAGTAAGGCTCTTATCGTTTTCGTCGTGAGGCCTCTCGTTCAGGCTCAGCACCTTGGCCACAGCGCGCCCAACCTGCGATAACGTTGAAGTAGTGATCTTGGTATTGCCATCGTCGTAAATTGTCAGGGAACGCTTGTCAAAGTCGAACCCGAAGCGCGCCTCGCCACCCGCCAAGCTGTAATCGTACCAAAAGCCACAGCACACCGTGATCCACTGCATGCCGAGCCTCTCGATCTCGTCCCGATTAGCCTTGGCTACGGGCCCCAGCAGCGTGTCCTCGCCGAGTTTAATGTGGTCAATGTCGCCCGCGTACCCGTTGGGCATGATGTAGGGAACACCAGCTTTAGCGGCCGCCTGGACGAGCTTGCTGTGGGTGTCCCGGGGAGCAGTAGGGGCCATGGTTATAATGAGAAATTGCTGGCCCGTGAGCGCGTCGACAATGGTGGCCTCATAATCATAGTCGACTCGGGCGACTAGGACGCCCTCGGGGAGTCTGTTGCTGCTATCCTTGCGGGTGAGGGCCGTAACTGTGTGTTTTCCGGTTTTAAGAAGAGCGGCGACGATGTGGGATCCAACAGTGCCTCCAGCCTAAGGACGTTTGTTAGTGATTGTGTATGTGGCGCTCTTAGGGACATACCTACACCGACAATGGCGACTCTCTCAATGGCGTTTTTGAAGCCGGCGGGCTGGTCCTTGGCGTACTCGGGCATTTTTCTTTTGAAAAGGATGTTGAATTGATGAGTAATGTATATTATTGTTGTGGTCGTGGTGTTATAGCTATTGTTGCCGTTTGAGCTTGTGGTATCTGGCTTTTCCTCCCTGAAGCAGAGAAGCCGGTCAATTTATATATTCCAGACCCAGTCTCAACATCTCTACAGAGCTAGACTTCTATCCCCTTCCCTCCATCTCAGCCTAGTGACACCCGATCAGATTGGCCAATACTGAACAACTACCTATTCGCTGATTTGGCCAACCTTCAAACTTGATCCACCCAAGATACTGGCGTCCCCGTTCGAGGAGGCCCTATGGACGGAGATACAGCGGTATTACTAATGACCATCCCGCAGCTCTCGGCCGCAGCGGCCGCAGACAGGGCTCATTGACTAACACTGGCACTATTCGAAATTACCTGACAGGGGTCGGCCTGATTAACTCCGCAATAGCCGCACCGCACCGCACCGCACCTACATTGAAAGTGGAGTTAAGACAGCATAGCTGATATTATTGACCTCCCGGGTAATAAACCTCCGCGCATATCTCCGCAGTGCTACGACGATCAGGTTGGAAATACGACCCAGATAAAGAAGAGCCTTATGACTCCTACAGAAGCTCAGCCTCGAACCTCAAGGACCACAAACTATAGATATACTCCATGGCAGGTTGTCAGCACATAGAACCAAGACACAAAGTCGGCAACGCCATCATCATCTTGGCTGATCAAAGTCCATACTACCAGTTCTTACTAGGCTGGACTAACTCGTCCCGTAAGCCTTAGTCCGCCTAATGAATCACGCAGATACCTTTCCCAGACAAATTGACAACATGGGGAAGACATCCGCCGAAGCCTCGAATGAGGACTATGAGAATGGCGTAACCAACCAGGACCACGATGGCAACACCGAAGACCATCAGCTCCAACCCTTCAACTCCAAAGTCGAACGCCCCCAGTCCCTCGCCCGCGAAACCCTCTTCGTTGCGGTCATCTGCTCCTCCCAGCTCCTCACTCAAGCCGGTCTTGCCCTCAGCATCGTGCCCCAACACATCATTGGTCGCTCATTCGGCATCGACAACCAGCCTGCCCAGCTGAGTTGGTTCTCCGCGGGGTACTCGCTCACCGTCGGCACTTTCATCCTTATCGCTGGACGCCTGGGCGATGTCTTCGGCCATAAGCCCTTCTTCGTTGGCGGCTACGCCTGGTTCGGCTTGTGGTCGGCCCTGGCCGGCGTCGGCGTCTACAGCAGCTCCAGCTTCTTCATTTTCTGCCGCACCATGCAGGGCATCGGCCCGGCTTTCTTACTGCCCAACGCCATCGCGATCCTCAGTCGCTGCTACGACCCGGGGCGTCGCCAGAACATGATCTTCAGTCTGTTCGGTGCCACTGCCCCCGGCGGTTTCGTACTCGGCGCCGTTTTCTCCAGCCTGCTTTCCCAGATAACCTGGTGGCCCTGGTCTTATTGGGTCCTGTGCTTTGCGTGTCTTCTGATGGGCGCCTTGGCCGTCGTCATCATTCCCGCAACCCCGGTTCCAAGCAAAACAGGGCCTGAAAGTGCCAGTATCTGGCACCGTGTCGATATCTTCGGCTCCATCACTGGCGTGGTCGCCCTGGTCCTCTTCAACTTCGCCTGGAACCAAGGCGCCGTTGTCGGCTGGCCCACACCTTACACCTACAGCATCATGATTGTCGGCATCGTCATGTTCGTCGTCTTCATCCTCGTCGAGAAGAGAGCTAGCCACCCCCTGATTCCCTTCGGCGTCCTGCAGATAGAATCGCTCTTCACTCTAGCCTGCATCAGTGCCGGCTGGTCCAGCTTCGGGATCTTCGTCTTCTATACCTTGAATTTCCTCGAGGTCCTGAGGGGCCAGACCCCTCTGCTCACGTCCGCCCAGTTCACTCCGGTCGCCATAAGTGGTCTGTTTGCTGCGGGTACCACCGGTCTGATCCTGAGTCACTTCCGCACTTCGACCGTGATGCTCATCTCCATGACCTTCTTCCTCATCGGAGGGATCATCTTTGCGACTGTACCAGTGCACCAGACCTATTGGGCGCAGACTTTCGTGGGGATCATCGTCCTCCCTTGGGGTATGGACATGTCCTTCCCCGCTGGTACCATAATCCTGAGTCGGGCTATGCCGCGGGAGCATCAGGGTCTCGCCGCGTCGCTGGTCAATACCTTTGTCAACTACTCGATCTCCATTGGGCTCGGGTTTGCCGGCACGGTCGAGGGACAGGTCAATGATGGCGGGAAGAATGTTCTACAAGGGTTCCGTGGCGCACTTTACATGGGTGTTGGACTCTCCGGCTTGGGTGTAGCTGTTGCTTTGATATTCTGTTTTGTGGAGCGGCATCAGTCCAAGATGCCAGAAAAGGCGGCGCAGGACAAGAGCGAAACGCAGGAGTACGTTTAGATTCTTCAATGGCACGTTTACATAAATACAGTACAGAATTTCATCCCGGGATTATAACTGAATGTCAGGACCGAGCATCGATAGATATGGCTCGATAAAGAACTGGTCCCAGTCCACCTCCCAGTCCATATCTGGCACAGCAGTGTTGGTTTCGGATGCCGGCTGGGCCGGTAAGAATTGATAGTTCGCCTCGACAGCTTCCAACTGAGCAAGTTCTTTTCGCTTCTTCGCCATATTGAGACTGAGTAGATGCCGCGCCATCGACAACGCCTCACGCGTCAGGATGGTGTCGGCAGCCTTGACAAGGTTCTCTAAGCCCTTGAAGGCGGCACCAATGTGGACTGAGGAGGCCGGCGTGTCGATGGCCAACAGGATGCAGGTATACTGGAAGACGCTGCCAATGACGTTCCAAAACAGACGACCCTGGTTAGCTTGCTGCTCGGCTGCCTCCACTGCGGCGTTGCCGCTATCAATGACGACCTTGATGACCTCCTCCGGTATGCGGGTCTTGAGCTGGTAAAGGCGACGATAGAAGCAGAACGCGATGTCTGCCTTGGTGACCACCAGGAAAGGATGCGTCGTTTGGAGCCCATCCAACACCTTGAGACGCCCAAGTAGCTCCGCACTTGGGGGCGGTGGCTGTGATTCGAGCTGGAATGGAGAGTTGGGCGATGGGATGATCTGGATTAATTGAACGAATTGGTCGGCAACGGACCCTGATACCGGGATGATAGACTGGCAGGTTACGGCCCGAAAGTGTACAGGCGAACGATCGTACTCATAGGACAGCATGTTATTCCCAGCCCACGAGATCCAAAAAATCCTCCTCAGTCGGTCCGCATCATGTCCAAGGGCTGCGGCGCCGGCGATGGACGCCATCTTCTTGATGTTCTCTTCCTCGTGCAGCCCTATCGCTTCACAGAGGTGCATTTGGGTGCACGAGGCAATCCAGGCATTGCTGGGCCGGGTTGTGGCGCGTAGGTAAAGCACTCGCATGCCCCACGCGACGATATGGTCGATACCATGCAATCGCATAGACGCCGGATCATCGAGAATGGCTTTGGCGTACTGCACCAGGTCCGACTCCCGCGGGTGTCTGTTGGGGGACAGGAACGACCCCAGAGCGGCCACACCAGCGGCCACGGCGGCAAAGGCAACCGCATTGCTGCCCGAACTATGATAATAATCTCGACATCGCTGAGCATAGATTCTCGGGTCCATCACGTCGCCGATAGGGCCCAATATCGAGAAGTACACTCCTGAGAAAACGCCGAGGTCTTTCTCCGAGATAAGATTCCCCAGAAAGCAGTGAGTGTTGGATGCCTCCTCGGGGCGAATACCAAAGTTGTACGCAAAGGACCGCATTTTGGGAGGACTGTCCGAGCCAAGAGCCACACTCAGGATGTGTGGGAATGCCATGGCCGCCGATGCCCCGGAGTGTCTGAACTTTTGCTCGTCAAAGATTCCCGGCGAGGTGCCGGCCACGACGGTAGAGCTCTTCGTCGACGAGCCGTCAGCTTCGCGAGAGCCTCGCTCCATGTGAGACCGGCTGCCTGGACTGCGCGCTGTGCGGGCCTGGTTCGTCAAATGATTTTCACCGTCGGGGCTGACGCGCTTGGCTGAGGGCGGAATAAGTACCCCACCACCCATAGTATCAGTGGTGTCGTCGTCGGTGTACCTGCAGTTGTATCCATAAGTGGTGCACATGGCACAAGGATACGCAGTGTCACATTTCCGCTTGCGTTGATGACATCGGATGCATGCTTTTCTCGCGCGCTTGCGCTTGGGTATTGGCGTCGACATGACTGGTAAAAGGCCTTAACCTTCAAAGGCCACTGCTGAGAACATTCAACTGTAGTATAGGTGATCTTCCGGCCCACCGTTTCGGGATAGAGTTGATCGTGTCGCTAAGCACAAGGAGTTGATAATGAGTAAGTTCCTAGGCTCCAATGAGAGAAGATCGTGTCCCAACAGGATTAGCCGCCGCTTCTACGGAATACCGAGTTATCATTGGTGTGGACGAGCGTATGTATCCATTTGGACGTCAGCACTAAAGCTGCATGGATCTTCCCCACTTACAGCCAAAAGTCCAATGATGTCTAGCAGGTAATCAAGTTGGTTGATTGGAGGGGGAACTGTCAACCATTTCGACACATTCTTTATCAGCCGTCACCCACACCATTTGAGTACTGCTTACCGCATGCAATGAGCAGATCATCTATTGCTCGACGCTATAAGCTGTCCTGTCTCTTGATGTCCATGAAATTTATCGAAACAGCAGCATGAAGGTCATCATTGCTGGAGCGACTGGGTTCGTGGGACAAGAGGTCCTTTCGCAGTGCCTCGCCCATCCCTCGATTACTTCTATTGTTGCCCTCTGCCGTCGTGAACTGCCCACCACGCATCCCAAACTCCATGTCCACCGCATGAAAGACGAAGATTTTCTATCCTACTCAGATCCTCAACTCTCTGCCTCTCTCCGAGGCGCAGACGCTTGTATTTGGACGCTAGGCGTTACTCCATCGCGCGCTTCTGATGAACAGGCCTTCCGGCGGGTGACACTGGAGTATACCAGCCAGGCCGCCAAGGCCTTCAGCAATGCCTTTACTGCTTCAAATGACGCAGGGCAAGAAGCCTCTGCCGGCCCAAAATTTCGTTTCGTGTATGTCAGCGGCGGAATGGCTGAACGAGACCAGTTAAAACCTCTGTGGTTCAATGCGGGCTATCGTCGTGTGAGGGTATTAACCCCTTCCTCTTCCTCATTCTGAACGTAGAGATTGACCACCCCAGGGTCAAGCTGAGAATATTCTGCTGGACCACGCAACTGCTCACTCCACCACATTCGAGTCATACATCATACGCCCGGGCATGGTGCTGAGTCGACAGGGGACATTTGCCGACCGCATCCGTGGTTTGGCACCCTCAGTAAGGGTGGACGTGTTGGCGCGGGCAGCGGTCGATCTCGCCGTTCAGGGACATTCGGAGAAAATCTGGGAGAATGCCCAAATTATTGAGTGGAAGGGTGTTCGTGGTCGACATAGTTGATTATGATACAGTCGTACCGATCACTGCCTGAGAGTGGACAGATACATATTTCGTATTTCATATGTTTTGAGCTAATGACTATACTGAATGCTTCGCAAAGGAACCTCAAGAGCGAGCTCATTTATCATTAGAGCGTAGTTTGTTCCAATGAGATGAACAAGGATGCGCCAAAGTCCTGAGAGAACTCCACAACAGCAGTATTAATGGAGATACCATCAGCGGAGAGACATCATTGAAGGTTTGGCACCACATCGAGAGGCAAGTTATTATCACGTACAGACCACCTGCGACATGATCTCGGCGGCAGCACTGGGCCGACGTGGGTTATCGCCCATGTGTCTCTCCTGCCGTAAACGTCCGTCTTAGTACCTGCGCCACGCATGAGGCAGTAGCTGACTCTATTAATAGACGGTTTTTGACATGTAAAGAGAGATTAGACAAGTTGCCGATCCCATCTCAGTCTGGAAGAACCCGGTCACCTCATAGGGGCGACGCTGTGCTGGTCCTAGTCTGGTCCGGTCATGGCCCCAACACCATATCGAGAACCACCACAGCCGCGATGGATTGTAAAACATATGTACTTCACCATTTTTAGAGGAGCAAGCTTCAGACAAAAAGTAAGAGTCTCCTGAGAGATTAACTGCAAGTCAAGATTGTCACGATCATCCTTACCGCCCTAGCGAGGTTGCTCTGGAACTTTGACATTGTGCTTTGTCCAGAGAGCGACACTTGGGACAAACAGGCAACGTATACTTTATGGGACAAGAAGCCCCTGATGTGTCAACTGCGTGATGTTCGAGCCCGATAATTTTGCGTTGTGAGACATTGTGGATGAGGTTATGCCTTTCAGTCCAGCGTGGGCTGGGTGAAAATGTGGGCCTAAACCAGAATTGAGTATCTTAGGAAATGAAAATACACCGTATGAGCTTCTTGATCAAATGAATACAAATTGGACTTTGCCAGAAAAGTATCAACCAGCTCTTACTTGGATATCTGTCTTGTTCCATGGACTCTGACCACGCTATGACCAAGAAAATCAGCCACAATAAGCACTAATGATAGTGAGGATCCTTGTCGATATGCGCATTTTAACCACTTGAAAGAGATGAGAAATTAAAGCACGCCATTTACCCTACCAGGGCCATCTCCGTTCTTGGGCAGGATAGCCTATGAAAGCTTAACCCCTCGTCAAGGGTCCGAAATCCCCTGTCTGGAGGCATCTATTTGTTCACGATAAAGACGCTAAGATGTCTCGTGAAAGCCTACGATAAGCTACTAGCGCATTTCGGTTGAACAGAAATAATCAATGCAATTCGAATCCTCCCCTGGAATTTGTAATCAGTGGCTAAAGCGTTTTTACCAAGGGACCTCTCTCATCTGGCCCTCTTCGAACTCCCACTGGGTGCCTCCGGGGTACTTCCGCTGGTCATCCATGATCAGTTGGACAACCACCTCTGCTCCGTCCTTGGGATCCTTGCCCATAGCGGCATAGTGAGTAAATGCCGTGTTCAGTAATCCTGGAGCGACCGAATAAAACCGGATTCTTCCCGTCTTGGAGGTTGCAGCACCCTCAGCCTCCTCCCTGGCAATGCGATCGTTCTCGACCGACTGCATGTGGGCCGTCACACCGTTCATACCCACTTTGCTCGCGCCGTATGGCGGATAGCGGACCATCTTTTTGGTCATAGCGTTGGCGATGCTTCCAAGGCCCGACGTAATATTGATCACCTTAGGATTCTCTGCCTTGTGAAGCAAGGGCTGGAACGCCGTCGAAATCACTGCCACTGAGGTAAGGTTGACATCCAGCATTTCGTTGGTGACTCTGCGCAGCTCGGGAAGGCTTTGATCTTTGATGAAGCTAATGATCCCGGCGTTGTTAACCAGGACTGAGTTGTTAATGAGTTATGATGTTTCTGGAGAATCCATGAGCTATGGTGTGGAGGCTCACCATCGAGTTTGCCATGTTTCTCCTCGACATACTTGACAGTCTCGAGGATCTGGTCATCGTTGGTCACGTCCAGTGGAATTACCTCGATCTTTGCCTTGACGCCCTCCTTGACCAACTTGGCAGCCGCTTCTTGACCAGCTTCGAGCTTTCGGCTGGTCATGATGAAAGTGCTCGCAGCATTGCGGGCGCCCGCAACCTGAAGGATGGCGTAACCCAGACCGCGGTTGGCGCCGGTGACGAGAATGACTCTACCGGTGGACATGATTGGCGACTCTTGCAGCCGAATGTATGAGGAGAAATAGAGAGCACTAGGATGGAACACAATTAACACCGACAGTATTTTCTTACCCTGAATACGACATTCCCACTCTTATATGTCTCATCTTCTTTTGACGTGATAATAGAACCAGCAGCCGCCGTGCCTCCAACCATGGTTCTAGAGATCAACAGTAAGTGTCGGCTCTCTTCCGACGGACAACAGGGGAACCAGCAGGGACCGCAGGATGAATCTTCCCGCTTCCCCACATTGACTCTGGGGGCGGCCGAGATGGCTAACGGCGTCCAACCAAGCCTTCTTGACGGCTCGTTGACGGCTTTTTCTCGTAGACTCTGTGGGTACGAGGCGTAATCAGGGCGAACCTGGAACCATTAACAAATCGCTTGGCATTGTGCCACACTAATAGATCCAATGCGGGGTCAGGTCAGCATGGGGACCATTGGAGTCTATAATGCCCCTCATGGATCGGCCCGGCACGCTTGATATTGCTTGCAAAGCTTGTTATTGGTTAACCCCTATCTAAATTTTGCTTTTATGCGCCGAGCCTGGGAGTAGCTGCATTAGTGAGATTGAATCAGACTTCTAGACACCGGATAATCGGCACGTTATCAGGTCAGTACATGGAACATTGGAGTCTACAATTGCCCTCATTTGGATTAGCCCGGCACGTTGTTGGTGAGGAGTCTGGTTGGATCCAACAACCCGCACGTTCCTCGAAATCATTCCTTGGTCGTGCGGCGGACGAGCCGGCTCTGCTGCTCAACAAGGCCAACACAGATTATCTGGCGGGGGAAATCGGACGGCGTACTTCCGGTTTATGATGAAGCCTGAGGAGGTATCAAAACAATATACCACTAGGCCAAAAGGGTGTCCGGACTATATCCCAGTCAGGATAGGGTCTCATATCTGTAATCATAGCGGTATTCTATTCTCCAACAGGAGGCCTTTGAGGTCGGACTGAGCCTGCCTCAAATTGGCATGAACAGTCGGATGGCAATTGAACTCCAACGGTGGTGGAAGAAGGCATTTGGTTTGGATATCAGTGTGCTGGAAATCATGGGGCCTGATACTGGAGCAGTTGGGCAAGGTCCAGGTAAATGGTGTGGAGGTGAAAAAGGTGAAAATAAGGCAGCAAGGGCGCTAAACCTAATAAATCGAAAAGAATGGGGAACTCCAACATATAGTAGTCAGGATTCACTAACTACTAACTGACTAGCGTGTGGTTTAGAGCAGCTAAAAAGGGCCAGATGAGTCATATCAGCTTTTCTCCGCCAGGGATGGATGTGATCCCAAAATAACCACTGGGGACCGAATATACTAAGTCAGAGTGTTAAATACCTGCTTCTTAATTCCATGTCTGCTACCCTAAAGAATTTAGGTCAAAGCCTCGCGCGCATAAAACCATTTTCTTCGCCAGCTGCAACTTCGAGGGTCGCTCTGGCTTATGAGCTACATAGCCTCACACCTGCAGATCGCAAGAATCTGGGTGCCAACAAGCATGTCCCCATAATTTTCCTGCATGGATTCCTTGGGTCCAAGCGAGAAAACCGACGGATGAGCAAGTAAGCTACTATGTGGTCTTCTCACACTGTTCCTTTCCGGGCTCACTTTTCAATTGAGGTTATTGGCAAGAGATCTATCGAGGCCAGTCTTCGCTGTAGTAAGCATTGCATTCGAATCATGTCTGATGGCTTTTCAAGTTAACAGCAATGGAGGATCTTCGTAATCATGGGGAGTCGGGCCATCACTTGAAGCACAATTACATGGAATTGGCGTTGGACGTTGCATCTTTCATGCAGAGCCATGGGATGGAGAGAGCAACACTTATCGGTCATTCTATGTGGAACTCCCTTTGCGGGCATCCTGGATCTCTCATAATGCTAATCTACTGCCAGGGGTGCCAAAACCGCTTTGACTCTTGCTCTTGAAATGCCAGATCTTGTCTCCGATGTTGTAGCCATCGACAACTGCCCAATCCATTTACCCTTGTTGGATGACTTTCCAAGGTACCTAAAAGGAATGGCAAAAGTGAATGATGCCAAGGTGAAAACTCACCACGAGGCTGAGATGATCCTGCGAGAATATGAAGATGTACATGCCGCTATTCTATTTCCACCCCTTGTAAGATGGATGCTGACATTGATTGAGCCAGTCTTTAACCATACGGTTATTTTTGCTGAGCAATTTTGTCAAAGATAGGGACTCGCCGTATCTAAAATGCCGCGTTCCGTTGGATATACTCAACACGGCATTGACTCCCTTGGGCGATTTCCCGCACAAGAACGAGACAGTACAATTTCACAATCCTACCCTTTTTATTCGGGCACTTCGAAGTCATTATATCCCGGAGACTGCGTTTCCACTCATGTCTTCCTTCTTTCCTCAGTCACGGATCGTCAATATAGACTGTGGACACTGGGTAGTTCAGGAGCGGCCGGAGGAGCTGCAATCAGGTTGATTTACCTATTTCTTGACCCTAGAATATATCTGCTAACTTGAGTCCTGTTATAGCAGTGGTTGATTTCCTGAAGATCAAGCCTTAGGGGTCTTTGACAGCTTCAGGTCTGGATAAATCTTTCTAAGGGCGCTAGCCCAATGCACCATGGTGTTGAGGGTTGTATATGAGAGTAGAATATGGATAATACTATTATAGGCCAAATGTGAAATATAATATAATGCACATCCACCTTCATGCGGTGCTCTTCCTATGCACCATTAGCACCAGTGATGGCCTGGAGAAGGTCTGCCGCATTCTCAGCAAATAGCATAGGTGCCATGAGAAATATTATCATATCCATTAACGAAAACGGCAGTTTGGTAGGCTAATTAGACAAGTCACACATCAATAACTCTCATGTAGACCTTTCCCCGTCCAGCTCAAATCGTCTTGTCTGACTTCGTGCAGAATCGGCAGGTAACTCTGCCTTTTCATAAGTGAGTGGTCTATGCCTTGTGCCTGGCAATTCAGCCAGTTCACTGTAATCGGAATTCCCAGGCTGATCGTGCGTCGCATTGGGCTGTTGGCGTCTTCGTCGCCGGGACCATAATAAGCCCAGCGCAAGGGCCGTTGCTAAAACCACCCCGGCAGTGACACCCAGGCCGATGCCCACTTTCGCGCCCGTGCTGAGGCTGGATGAATCTCCTGTAGAGCTTTGTGTCTCAGCTGGCGTAGCTTGTGTGGTGGTCACGGCCCTGGTAGCTGGCGGGCTGGTGAAATCAGTTGACTGCCATCGAACCTCCACACCATAAGCATTGAACGAGCCTGGGCTCCTCATAGTACCAGGTTTACTCGTCTCCCGCCCGTCCGTGCCGATCGACGTGTAGGTATAGCTCGTCGCAGCGTCCGTCGGAGGTCCCCAGGCACACAACTCAGTCGCCCACCAGGACTCTGTCGACGTTGCGCTCGGTCGAATGGAGTACGTGTTTGAATTAACATCCCTAGAAAAAAAAAGTTGAAAAGTATACTGTGAGCCTGGCTCCACTTTTGAAATTTAAACGGGTTAGATGCCAGATTGATTTACACCGGACAGCATGTTGCGACAGTCTCCGTCATAGTCCCTGCCATGTTTTTCGAGGTGGTCGCGATGACATAGCCGCTGGGGCATATTCCGGGTGAAAACTACGTAGTCGCTGCCCAGCCAGACGGGAGACATTTTGTGGTATTGATGGGGCCCAGGTTCATCCACAAGTCGTGATTAGGGGCACTGCTGACGGCCCAGAGATCTTTAAGGCATGCGCTGGGGGGCGTAAATGTAGTCGTCAGGGGAAGGGGGGGCACTTGCAGTGGCTGAAATGATAGGGTAGATGTTCGCAACATAAAGAAGGTTTTTTTCTAAAACACTATAGGACCAGCGACAATGTGGAGGACGATGTAGCATTCATCCTACTGTGGCGAGCTGTAAACAAAGGACAATATTGATGTTGCTATTGTGAGTAGGAAGAGGGGTCAGGTTCAGACTCAGGACTCGGGAGGGGGAAAAAGGTAGAATAAGCACTAATGACTAACTACAGTCGTACTTTGTACAGAGTGTCTGATCAGGCCCCCCATAGCCCTAAAATCAAACTACTAACCATTTAAGGCAACGGCCGATAGATCTGTCGAGGCCCGAGGCAGCACGGATACAGTATCAGTGCCTCGTGAGATGTAGAAGCATGCTAAGCAAACCATTCTGCATTTTGGGGCAAACAAGCTCTTTTCCAGCGTTTTGGCAGAATGTGACTATGCTACAGTCGGCGAAGACACTGTCCTGATGGGCTTGTCAAGCACACTTACAGCAAGCAGACACAGAGACACAAGAATGGAGTCACTGAACACAAGTCAGGCACTATATTTCGTGAACAAAGCAACCATATCTGGCCACACAGAAATGGCTCTCCATACTTTGGCTACTAGGACTTAGAAATAATATTGAAGAGAATATCTCAGATACTGATTTAGAGATGTCTGAAAACTCGCCCACAGTGCTGGATAATGCGTTCAGCCAGCACAACTGCATGGTACATGCTACAATTGACCCCTTCGCCCACAAACAGGGTCGACACTTGCGCTGCATCTCCAAGCAAAGTCACCCCAAAGAAGCGACCTCGCGCTTCCAGCCAATGCCACCTAACTCCATGCGGTGCAAAGGCCAAGCACGGAAGGGGCTTTCGGCGTTCGCAATAATGGCCTTGAGCGCTGGCGCCCAGGATGCGTAGAAATCGTCCAATGGCAGCAGCATCTGACGTACGGCTTCGAAGTCATTTCTCTTCTACCATCTCTGATGTCGAACTGGGGCTCAGTATACAACGGATTAGTCTGGTCTGAAATCATTTCCTCCTTTTCTAGTTCGTTGACCAAGGATCCTAATTTGATTGAGACAGGGAGCTTCTGTATTATCTGTTTACCCCTTTCTTCGTGATATTCGAGAACATCGTCCATCATCACAACCACGGACCGACAATTGAGCAGGATCTGAGTTTGTTGGCAACAATGGTAACCTACTTTGCCGACATGCGATCGCAAATGCGCCCGCTGGCTTCTGTCTGCTCCAAATTGCAACACACCGCGGTTGTTTTTCTCCAGCTGGCTCAAACTCATGTTCGTCCTAAAGCCTCGACAAAACCTGGCAGCAAAGCGACTCGATCATCAAAACAAGCCATCAGCTCAAGACTTGATGGCCTGCCACATAGGTCTGTGGGTCTAACTGACGCTGGTCTGGGACAACTTGATATCACCTGTTACCTAGAATGGCTGTCGGCAGACATGGACAATACATATCGGGTGCTGGAAGTCGAGATGCAAGATGCGACTGATCGTCACTCTGGCCCAAGTGATGGAACCGATTTAAGGGAATTTCCAACTCGGGGAACGACATCGGATCGCGTCTTTGATTGGTTTTCGTGGGACGCCTACTATGCCGAGATTGTCTCCTGAGCTGGCAAATCAAGGAGTACGAGGGAGTTACAAATTATGCATTATATATGACATTCCTGCTGCAGTAAATCCATCTCGACGGATAAAGATCCTCTAGTGGCACTTCGGAGTCGCATAAGTTACCCGACGCCGAACCGCCGAACCACACTGACTCTCCGACTCTCCCTCCACTTCTCTTCCCTAATTATTATCATTCCTTCTTAGCTTCTATTTACTCACCAGCATGAATGAACCATTCACCCATAGACCCCATTCCCAGCGCCGCAGCTGCCTGCTCTGTCGCTCACGGAAGGTCAAATGTGACCGACAGCAACCGTGTGGGGGTTGCATTCGAGCTGCTTCCACCTGCATTTATCCCAGTGGGACGGGGCGCGCTCCTAAGCGGCCACTGCAGTCCACGAACAACTCGGCGGTGCTGACTAGACTTGACCGGCTGGAGAGCATCATTAGACAACTGGAAAGCCAACAAACCCAGCAACAGCCCCTGGACTCATCCACAGCCTCTCCGCCACCCCAAGGGAACCAGCGGAACGGTCGTCTCGCTATTGACAGCACCTCCAGTGTCTATGTGAGCAATGTGCTCTGGGCTAGTCTGGGCGATGAGGTCTTCTCTTTACCCCCAAGTTTACATTTCGATAAGACCTGACCAAGGACTATAGATTGAAGAGCTGCGGGATTTGCTACACGAATCCCCATCGAATAACGACGATGACGACGAAGGGGGTTGGCAGGAAGAAACCGATGAACAGGAGGAATCCGTCGGCACGAGGGGGTTGAATGCCGCCATTATGGGCTTCAGGTCGCTCGCTTACTCACTGCGAGACTACCATCCGTCCATCTCGCAATCCGTTGCTCTGTTTGAGATTTTCCAGGCCAACGTCGCTCCCGTGGTGAAGATCTTCCACATGCCGACCCTCACCAAGCTCTTCTGGGACGCGGTCGGGTCGCTTGACACTCTCGATTGCAACACGGAGGCCCTCCTGTTTGCCATATACTATGCTGCGATCATCAGTACTACCGACCAGACCCAGTGCCCTCTTGGCCTACCTCGACCCCACGCCCTTCGTACCTGTCGCTTTGCCGTTGAGCAGGCCCTCGCCCGCGCCGATCTGCTGAATACCCAGAACATGATCTTACTTCAGGCGGCGGCCTTATTTCTCTGTGCCCTGCGCAACGAAGATGACTCCCGAACTGTCTGGTCGCTGACAGCGTTGCTCGTGCATATTGCACAGGCTATGGGTCTCCATCGCGACGGCGCGGCCTTTGGATTACGGCCCCTGGAGACCGAACTGCGACGGCGACTGTGGTGGTTCATCGTCGGCCTCGACCAGCGCTCGTCGGAATATCACGGTTACGAACCTATTGTATCCGAGTCGTCCTTTGATACCCGGCTGCCGCTGAATATTAATGATTCCGATCTGACCGCGGACATGGTTCAGCCGCCGGCCGAGCGAGACGGCGCCACAGAGATGACCCTGAGCCTGATTGGGTTTGAATCCATCCCCATCGTGCGCAAGGTAAGCTTCATTCCACCGCACCGTCGTCAGACAAGAACAACCAGCAGTGCATCAGTTACCGAGTTGTCGTTGCCCGAACGGGAGGCACTGGCCGAGCAGCTCCAGAGCCGCCTTGAGACCCGATATCTGGCATATTGCGATCCCTCTGAACCCTTCCTCTTTGTCTCAGCTACCGTGGCGAGGCTTATCATCGCCCGCGTATGGTTGATGGTGCACTATCCTCGCAAGCGGGTGGATAGTAGTAAAGACGTATCAACAGCCCCGCTGCAGGCGAGTCTACAGGATAAGATCTTTCACCTCGCCATCGAGATCTTGGAGCTCTCCTGCTCCGTCTTGTGCAATCCGAGCATCGCTCACTGGGTCTGGAGATCCGATACCTACTCCCAGTGGCACGCAGTTGCCCTCGTCCTGTCCGAGATCTGTACTCGGCCCCCTTGCCAGGATTGCGACCGGGCGTGGGCAGCAGTGGAGATTCTCTATGACCGCTGGCGTATGAAGGAGCATGCGCGCAAGGGTACGTTGTGGAAGCCGATCGGGCGGTTGATGGCCAAGGCGCGTTATGTCCGTGAGATGCAGTCCGTGGCAGCCTCTGTCGGGGGTTCATCATCGGTGGTGGAAGTGAGCCCTAGCCTCCCCCAAACTGCCCATCAGAACAATGTCACAACAACGTTGGATCCCTTGGATGATATCTTCTCTCTGCCACCCTTTATGGAGATGAGTCCCAGTTTAGATGATCTATTTCTTGTGGACGATGACTTTGTCCAGGTAGGTATGCGGACTGGCTTCTAGTATACTTTAGACTTGACGTAGGGTTCCCTATTTCCATTACGTTTTTCTTTTGTTGTTACGAGAATACAGAGGCATGTACTTAATTTTTAAAAAAAAATTTACTTGTTAATACTTCATATTTTCCAGCATAGCATGAACCATGAAGGCTAGCTACGTATCAACAGATGGAGTCCACCATCATAATATTTATAGACTCTAGCCACAGACATAGCTAACGTGGCTGTTGTTCTAATCATAAGTCTATCAAAGACCAGGAGTAAACCCTTCTGTCTTTGCATTCCAATCAGAGGGGAAATGCGGACCTTCGCCGCCGTCCCATCCCCCTGCCATCATCGCAACGGCCAGAAGCAAGGAAGATGAGGCAGGGAAGTACGGAGTGGGCACCCGCGTGCCGCCAATGGGATTGCCAACATCATCAAATTGAAAGACGGGGTCGAGAAGATAATCCACAGCCTGCTGAGAGTCCCCCAGTCGGATGGCAGTCAGAGCCAGCATGGGGAAATCCCAACCGTATGAGTTGGTCAAGTTCCAAACGTGGTTGATCTTCGTCATCGTCGCGTTGACGATCCCGACGTCCACACCAGGCGTGGGAGGGAGAAGGCCGTAGACGGCAATCTGGCTGGGATGGTCGGAAATGTAGTCGTACGTGGTCCACATATCCGGAAGATCTGCACAAATGGCGTACGCTCCGTCGGTCACAGGCAAGGGAGCCAGGTTATCATGAACATGTACCCATTCAGATGGAACAGGTTGACCTTGTCGACGATTCCACTCAGATGCAATTCGCAGACCGAAGCGCCAGTATGCCAATTCGAAGGTGGGATTGTATGTTGAATTCGGGTTCGTGTTCTCCGACGATGGGTACATTGGTGGACCTAGATCGTACACCTGCGTCGAGGTATTCCACCACGCATACGAGGCCATGAACTCGGCGAGTTGTGTCAAGACGGTGTCCCATTTCCTGAGAGTCTGAGCCGTGGGAAAGGCGCGATACTCCAGCTCGGCGAAATACATCGCGTGCGGCTGCTGCCAGATCAACAGCGCGTTGATCTCGCCCGGGGCCGATCGACCGGATGGATCACTCATCTTACCCAGTCGAGCGCCTGAGTATCCTTGTTCTTTGGCGCGCTCGATGGACGAGGGAAGAAAGCGATTGTATATTCCGAGACTACGGTTGAGGAGCTCCCATTTACCCCATCGGGCCCAGTGGCCTAGATGCCAAAAGACCATCTCAAGATGGAACTTTCCGTACCATCCGTTGTTTTGCAGACCTGATTCTTGCGGAGGGTCTCTTCCCGCGCAATTGACGGCCAGGAGATACTGCGAGAGAATAATGCGCCGCTGCAGTTCTTTGGTGTCTGAGCTTTCGGTGGCCGTGAGGTCGACGAACGATCCAGATTCCCAGTACTCGGCCCACCAGTTCGCTGATTCTGCTTTTACTTTGTTGAACGTGCTGACCTCGGCGCTGTTCTCCGGGGTATAGGCGGAACTGAAGGAAAACGTGGTCTTTCCAGATGGGTTCAGGACATATCGATGGGTTCTGTGGATCGGACCGCTGATACTCCCTTGCGGTAGCCACGAAATGCTGTTGTAGTAGGTTTTTCCACCCAGAGAATGTTGAATTACGGCTTTCTGGTGGCCATGGACGGAAATCCTCGTTGTATGGTTTGATACAGCATCCCAATCACCGACAAACGGCGCTTGAAATGACGCTGCCCCGGTAGTCAGGGGATAGTCGAAGAAGACACTTAATGAACCATTTTGCAGAAGCTGCGAATCTACGCGCACCGCAACCTCGTCCGAGCTCGGGCTTCCAACGGTCTGCACAACTACCTTCTTCCCTCCGAGAACGAACTCGGATGTCAAAAGTCCAGTATAGAGATCCAAGGTCTGCGACATGCTGGACAAGTCTGCCAGCGAGATATTCTTGCCATTGTACAGCAGACCAATCCTTCCAAGGTTGACACGATGCGGATTCGCCCTCAGCCAAGTCGAGATGGCTGCCTCGGCCGGATTTGGCATATCATAGGTTACCAGTCTGCCATGAGTCCACCAGTCCAGTCCCGTAAAGTCGGAGGGATCATCCTGGCCCGGTTCGGAAGGCAGAGAGTCATTGGCCCAACACCAGGAGGACAGAATATTGTACGGCAAAATGGTCTGCAGCCCGGTAATATCAGCTCCAAAGGCAAAGTTGCCATTTCCCACCTGGATGGGAGTCGTGGAGGACAAGTTGGTCCGGACGGGATTGAAGCGACGGACGACCTCCCGCCGGTTTATCGTCGAGCCATTTCCCCCCGCCGCGAGGGCCAGAAATATGAGTATTATAGCCTTCAACAGGCTGGAGAACGCCATGATAATTCGCTGGTCTTGGCGCCCAGATGATGAATGGTCTACATAGAAGCGGACAGTCTATCGCTTCTACGATATGTGAACCCCAGATGCAACGTTAGAAGTAGACATGATTAATCCGGGATGAAGTCCCAAAGGCTCTGCACCATCATGCACTTTTGATGATGTCTCGGTCTAATGTGGACCGACCAGTAACGATCAGACCCTGCAGATCTGCTTGCTCCATTTATTCCATTGGTGCAAAAACCAGATCCTTTCAGACGCGGACTAGGAGACGCAAGTTCCATCCATCCATACGGCAAGTTATCCAGTTGGAGCCGTGACGTCGACAAAACCGTCTTTGATCTAGATCCCGTACCCCGCGTTTGACATTTCCGCTTAGACAAAACATTGACTTTTTTGGCAGGCCGTATGATTCAATATCGGACAAGTAGACCCTGAGAGGTCTTTCAGAAGATTTATAAAGAAGTAATAAAATTAAGTAATTTAATAGATATGCTAGTACCCTTAAGAACATTTATATTCATTATATTACTATTATTATAGATAAAATAAAGAGATTAAAGACTAGTTATACTATTCACTATAGAGTTGCATAACCGAACTGCTAAAAACAAATCCAACCCTCACCAACCCTGCGGCAGTTCGATTCCGGTGCCTAGCCTAGGGAATCGCACCAGTTCCAGGTAGCTATTGGCTTGGCGGCGAGCCATTTTGAGCTTCAGGGCGAATCATCGCGCACTGACTAGGGGGATATGGATTTCTCATCTCGCTTAAGCTCGCTGGCGGCTCGGCGCGCATAAAGCGATGCTACCATTCGCCCCTTCCAGTTCATATGGGACTCGAGTTGAGGCTGATAAAAAGCACTCTGATCCCTGATTGATTGAGAGACACGTGGAGTTTGATCGTCCTCCCTGTTTCTAGAGAATGATTTCATAGTAATAGATAACGAAGACAGAATATCGCATTCGCTCGCAGTCGTCGCCTCAAGATGAGAGGCCCTGATATTCTATCTGCTTCAATCCTGCTGTGCGGTGCTACAGCTGTTCAAATAGCCAGGCAGCCCGAGGTCGCCGTTCATTACCCCTATCAACACCAACACACACTGGGAACTTCCAACGAGAATGACACAAATTCCGCGCCCGATTTCCGCGGCTTCCAACTATGGAGCGAAACGGACAAACTAGACGCCAAAACGCTGTCAAAACTCAGCCCGGCATGCAGGGCATCCATGACACAGAGGATATACTGTCACAAGAAGACACGATCTCTGCAGCGCCTTGGGCGTCGGAGGTGGGGTCTGGGTCTCGGAAGCGACGCGCTCAGCGATCTTGTCTGTGCCAGCGGCTGTGGGGAGTCCATCGCCGCGTGGTTTAAGGGCGTCGAACGCGATTGCGCGACATTAGAGGAGAGGATCCTCTTTCCGGCCCAGCGTGGTGGGCAGTTGTGGGCTGCGTGGAACGAGACTTGTCTTAAGGATGAGGAAACAGAGAGATATTGTGGTGGTAAGTTCTTCTTTTCTCCGTCCGCCGCGAATGGTGTAGGCATGGTGCTCACCTACATTATATGGGCAGATGTTATGGACGACTTCACGACCTCTTTCATTTTCATCAATCAAATGCCGGTCGAAGAACTCTGCTCCTTCTGCAACGTGCAATGGCACCAAATGATGCAAACGTCCCCCTACTCTCTCTACGACAAAAACTACAAATCGAACGTCGAACGCATCAACAGCGCCTGCAACCTCACCCTCCCGACAGCTATCCCGAACCTCATGCTCTTCGAAAACCCATACGTAGAGTGGGACCGGTACTGCCCGGGGACCCATCTTTCGTATACCACTTCAGCAGGGGATACGTGCAACAGCATCGCGGCACAGTTCAATGTTTCCTCAGCAGCTGTCCGCTCGGTGAACTGGCCGCCTATCGACTGTTTCGCTATTCCCGAGAGTACGAGGCTGTGTATCCCGTTTGGGTGTAAAACTTATACCCTGAAGGATGGGGATACGTGCGACTCAATTGAGCGGGAGTTGGACTTGAAACCATGGTGGCGACTCTCCGCGATTCGGGAGTATAACCGTTGGGTGAATGAGGATTGTTCGAATCTGCATGAGGTTAGTGACACTCTTTACGGGCATGTTATCTGTGTTGGCCCGACCGGTAAGTCGATCCTGGACGCATAAAGTTTTGTTCTAGTTTGACTTGTAGTCAACATGAAGTGGCTGGCTAAACGGATAGTATCCAAAAGCAAGTTGGCCTTGTGCTACTTATTACGCAATGAAAGATGCAGTTTGATCCTAGTGGATGTTAACACATTTTAAGGCTACATTATCATGCTAATAATAGTGCTATTAGCACCAACCTTCCTTCTAATAATACTAAAACTTTTGCCGCTCATAACCCTCGCGCGGTTTATCTATTACTTCCAGGTTTATGACGGCATCCACGGGGCGCAAGTCCGAGACCTATTCGAAAAGGCCGTCAAGCTCGAAGTATCTCTTGCGGTAACTGAAGGGTTTGACTGCTGGTACTACAAAGTAGTTAAATCACCGTCCCGATATTTGGCTTCTATCTATTGAATCGGCGAAGGACGGTTACCGTAGTGACTTCTGGCCTTGAAAAGTTACTTGACTGTGAAGTTACGGACCAAATCAGAGAAAGGAAAGAACGGCATCTCAGATCATTTAGGTCATCCTGGACAAGCCGCCCTGCGAATTGGTTCAGATTCATACACCAAGACACTCAGTCCTACAGCTTGAACAGGTTCTCGCAATGCCTCGGTGTATATTACCGAAAGCACTTACACGCACAGATCGCAAAGTCCTCGCGGGAAGACTGTTTCCGAGGACCGATCAACCAAGCATTGGATATACTTAGCAATGGAGGGCCCACGAGCCGCATTGGTGCCCTCATCGAGCTCCTGAGCTGTCTTATTTGCGCAGGGGATTTGAAGAACGCCTCTGCAGCGGCGGCTGTCCTCTTTGGCCAGCCGTCCCGCTTGCCAAATAATGAATTCGCTTCCAGGCACGCTGAGCCGGTTGAATCCTGTACTAGTGTGGTCTTTTGCGATGGCCTCTGCTTGAACGTGGACAGCCGTTGCAATGTCTACAAACAGAAACACAAGGAGCTTTGCACTTCTGCACGGAATGTCCTGGCATCATCTTTTGCGAGAGTTGTTTCTCACTTTCAAAGAAGAGGAAATTGCCGTTCAGAAAGTGCAACGCTGAGCATGAGTTCGTGCAGTTCGGGCCGGTCCCAGAGGAGGCAAAGGGTATTGGGGGTAACGTGGCCGAAGACTCGGTTGAAATTCGGGAAGATTGGGTGGAAGCGCTAAGGGCGAAGTGGCCACGAGGCTCTGCCTATAAAGCTGTGGGTACTCTTACAAGGAAGCAATACAGGTCATATTACATTGCAGTGGATGAGTGGCCTGAGCAGTCAGTCTCGAATTGGGAGTGATGGTGACAAATCTACATTGCTTGAACCAGCGTTTGTGGCCAACTACAAGTACTGTATTTCTGAAGCCATATATAATCGAATAAGCTAATAGTTCATTGTCCACGCTCTGCTAATCTGGTACTTGCGTGATTAGGTTTAGGAACGGGGTGAAGTCCCAAAGGCTCTGCACCATCACGCACTTTTGGAGGTTGTCTCGGTCTAGTGTGGAGCGACCAGTAATGATCGGACCCTGCAGATCTCCTTATTTCCATCATTCCATTGGTGCAAAAACCAGATCCTTTAGGAAACGAACTACGAAGCGCAAGTCCCCTCCATACGCAAGTTTTCCAGATGGGAGCCATGACGTCGGCAAACTGTCTTTTGATCTAAATCTCCGTACCCCGCGTTAACATCTCCGCTTTGACAAAGGATTGATTTTGGCAGACCGGGTGATTCACGTCCCTGAAGTGACAATACATATCTACTATAGCTTATCATCTTTGCTAGGCTACGCCTCTGGTAGAGCGAGTCTCGGGGAGAATAGATGCCGACTGCAGCTATTCCTGCACTCACCATGACTTCCAAGCAAAGGCTCTGGAAGACTGCCAAGAAGGCAATATATTTCCATCTATCATTAATGATGGATAATCGGCCGGCAGGCTATTTTGCTATTCTCTATCAAGGTCATTGGTTTGTTAACAGCCTGTGTACCATAGCCAAGCCAGATGCCCATTACTGTTCTTGGAAGACAGCAGATGAAGGGTATATATTATGGGTCTTGTTACTTCATCGGACATTAGGCACAAGTATCGTTAGATCTCATAAGGTATTCAGTTTCAACAGTCCAAAATGTTTGGCCAATCTATTGTTCTTGCGGCCGTTTGTCAGCTTTTGACCCTGACAGCTGCCCTCCCTACAGAGTCTGATTCCCTTTCCCAGCGTCCCAGTATTGAGGTGACACCTCAAGGCGCTTTCAAGCCTTTTCCGTTCTCCCCTGCAAGGCACAAGACTTGCCATATCAAATCCCATGGAGATGGGAGTGATGACTCCAAGTACATCCTCCGTGCGTTTCGCAAATGCAGCCCGGGTGGTCGCGTTGTTTTCGACAAAGACAAGGTGTATACCATTGGCAAGGCGATGGATATCAGATTTCTGAAGCGGGTTGACATTGGTATGTATACCACTGTCTGAGGAACATGTGTATTTACATATACGTGGTAGATATCCAAGGTAAAATCGTCATGACCAATGACATCGATTATTGGCTGGCCAATTCCTTCAAGTACGCCTTCCAGGACAGCTCAAGCTTCATTCAAATTGGAGGCGCCGATATCAACATCTACGGCGGCGGGGAAATCGACGGCAACGGTCAGGCCTGGTGGGACGCCAGGATGAACAACAAGACGATCCAGCGTCCTATCCTGGTCACGTACATGGATTTCCATGGTGGATCTGTGTCCAACATCACCCTCCGCAACTCACCGAACTGGTTTCAATTGGTGTATAACTCGAGCAATATCGTCTTTGACAGCATGTATCTCAATGCTTCATCAAGCAATAGCAATCCGACAGCTAATTCAGGTGAGTTACCTTCCTGGTACGCGTTCTTCAGGGCTAACTCTGCTAGATGGATGGTACGTTTGACCTGGCGTGAAACCAGTCTGAATTGACTCTTATAACACAGGGATACGTATCGGTCTGATAACATCGTAATCCAAAACTCTCGCATTTTCAACTCGGACGGTGAGTCACTGTATCCGTTCGATGATGGTGATCTTTCTGACATGGTTAGACTGCGTATCATTCAAGCCGAACAGTACGAACATCCTCGTGCAGGTAATATCTCACAAGCGTACGTTACCAGACCAGAACTGATCATCTCTGGCAAGAATCTGTACTGCAATGGTTCCCATGGTATTTCCGTCGGTTCTCTTGGCCAATACGTCGGTCAGGTAGACATTGTGGAGAATATTCTGGTCTATAATACTTCCCTGAACAATGCCTCGGTAGGTGATCCGCCACTACCTTCCAGAGCGGGATGCAGAAGCTGACTCGTCAGGACGGCGCTCGTATCAAAATCTGGCCTGGAGCAATTGGCAACTCCACCAATACTGGCGGCGGCAGTGGCTGGGTAAGGAACGTAACCTACGATGGCATGCACAACTATAACAACGACTGGGCCATTGAAATGACTCAATGCTACTTTGCGCCTAATCAGACAGCTTGCAATGAGCACCCGGTATGTTCGGTCGCTGTACATCCAAACTCGGCTGATAGTCCTAGGCTTCGCTCATTATCGAGGACGTTCTGTTCAAGAATTTTGACGGCACTACCAGTAGAAAGAGGGCGCCTTATATTGCTACACTTGTCTGCTCTAGCCCAGATGTAGGTTTCCTTTTGGATGTTCCTCATAGTCCGCTTTGATTGACAAAAACAGGTATGCAAGAATATCCGCACTGAGAATATCAATGTTATCAGTCCATCCGGCACTGACGATGCTATTTGCACTAATGTAAGTCCTCAGGTTACCCGGCGTAGACTCTAAGGTACTGACAACCTGCAGATGGATCGTTCCCTTCTCGACCTCCGCTGTACCAAGGGTTGAGTATTATATATTTATCTTGGCGGAGTTTGATGCAGTTACGCCGTTCCTGCATATTCTGAAACAAAGCAGTAGTATGAAGTCTGATATGTATCAATTATTGCTGTCCCTCCCAACAATCACGCAATGCAATTAGTTATTTTTCTTGAGAGCTCTTGGCGGAGTCAGCCGCACACTTGTTCCTAATTGGCTGTCATAGGTAGTCATGGTAGAATAATGATCTGATAGGGTGTACGGCTCCAGGCTCCAGCGCATTCATCTGCCGCCCAGCAGAACAGCCAATGGTAACCACGAACCTACAAGCCCATTGAGGCTGGGGCTTATGTCGGTCAAACTCAGACTGATCCCCACAATGCACTGTTTGTTCCCCGGCGCCAGTTTCCCACTTTAGAAGACTGAATCAACGGCTTTTTAACTTAATCAGCCAGTATCAGGGTCCTAATCATGGTTTTTATTGCCTCCCATTCAAGCGCCTCAAATTAACCCGTATTGTTGATTGGCTGTGCGCGTTGTTGTCTCAGTGTCTGCCTGTCACGATGTAACGTAGGGCATGGATTACCCGCACTAACTTTGGTAGACCCACAACCGTGTTACGCCGCACAGCATCCATTCGAGTTTCGCGCGACGACAACTCGCTGCTAATACATGTTAGTTTATTGCTGATAACAGGGATTCGAGATCAAGTGGACAGGTGATTCTATCTAGGGACTACGTTGTCAGATTGATCCTCTGAGTCGTCGGAGGAACCGAGGACAGATCCTATCTCCCCAGGCCAAAGGGAAAAGAAACAAACTTTTAAAATGACAGAAAATTTTATCTAATGACATGGCAGACACGTCATTTTGACATGATTCCAATCCCACCCGTATCTCTACGATCTGCGTCCAGTCACAGACCTAGGTCGGGTTGGTTCTTTTTAGATTAGATTTTTTTTCCCTTGTACCTTTTCTGCTTTTCAGACTCGTCTTGATTATTATCACAGGCCCAGACACACTTTCCTGCCAAGCCACAAACACGAAAAGGCACTAATGCCTGCCCGATAGATCATCTCACAAGTGTATTATATAGAAGGGACTGGTCCCTGACATCGGTCGCGTCCAGATCTTACACTTTCCTGTTTCCCTCCTGAATCGGTGTACCTTTTACATGCATTCCCATGTACCTCAATAATGCAAACCGCGTCCTGACTGCGGCTTTTCGCGGGACATCCTCCTTTGCGGATCGCATGTCCGAGTACTGGCAATCATGGCCTAAGAAGAGACAAAAGCATGCTTTTGTGGTCGTCGTGACTGTGGTTTTGTTTTGTCTTGGTCTGAAACTAGGATCTGACCTGTTCTATGCCCATTACTGGGATCGGACGACAATATCCAGCTTTCCAAACACGCCCTACGTTGATTACTGGGAGTGGGAGACAACGACCCGCTTCTCGAATGCGCACAGCGCCAATGAAACCCAAGAGAACAGTGGTGGCGAGGACCTTTGCGACTCCTTCCCATCATACCACCTCTCGCGCGTTCAAGTCGTTCTCAAAATCGGCAGTACAGAGCCTCCTAATCGTGTTGATACCCATCTGGCCACTGTTACCCGCTGCATAACTAACCTCATTGTCGTTTCTGACCACGAGTCGGAATTCAACGGTCATCACGTTCACGATATTCTCGCAACTCTGCCAGAGAGCTTTTGGGGGAATAGCCCTGACTTTCAGGCGTATAGCGCGCTCCAGCGCGGCGAATACAAGAAGGTGGGGGGTTCTCAAGGTTGGACACTTGACAAATACAAGTTCTTGCCCATGGTCGAACGCGCTTATGAAATGAATCCCACTGCTCAGTGGTTTGTTTTCATCGAGTCCGATACATACGTCGTGTGGGACAATGTGTTTCGTCTTCTTGACCAGTTCGACCCGTCTGTTCCTTTATACTTTGGCTCCCCGACTCCGGGAAGGGACCACTCTTTCTTCGCCTATGGGGGTGCTGGGTTTGTGCTGTCCACTGCCGCGGTCCAAAGGCTGGTGACTCGTATGGGGGAAACCAATGGCGTGTACAGTCAGCCTTCGTTGAGTCAGCGTTATAAGTGGTTGATCAATAAGGATTGTTGCGGTGATTCCATACTGGGATGGGCACTCTACCAAAGTGGAGTGAAGCTGTCTGGGATGTGGCCGATGTTCAATCCACATCCTGTGCATGGGGTTCCGTTTAATGAACACCATTGGTGTCAGCCAGTGATTAGCATGCATAAATTATCGTTGGAAGATATGGCGGGGCTGGCGCGATGGGAGAATCAACGGGACCGAAAGGTATGTCTTTCTTCCTTGCCTTCGCTGGTATGTCACCAACAACTCCTAACGTTGACACTTTTTAGCTTCCATTGCTATATGCCGACCTCTTCGAGTACACAAAACTTGGCACACTCGACTATAAAACGAACTGGGACAATGGTGACTGGGGCGGATGGCAAGAACCGCCCGAATCACCCGGCCATAAGTCTGTTGAAGCCTGTGCGGAAGCATGCCATGAGCATCCCCGGTGTTTCTCATATACCTATGTCCATTCTGGTCGCTGTGTTTTCGTTCCATCGATGCGACTAGGCGCGCAAAAACCCGCCACAAAAGACACCACCCTATCAGCCGGGTGGGACCTGGAGAAAATCAAGCAGTTCCGGGATACCCACAAATGCCAGCGACCTCAGTGGGTGAAGCCAAGTACGGAACGCATTTTTTGACGAATATATATGACTACCTACCCTTGCTACCTATAGACCCTTCCCATGTCGGCAATCTCTTCATATTTTTTGACATCGGACGACCTCGATCTACAGACCCGATGTCTACCCCTGATGAATAGCGTTATTTGGCAATGATCACGACCACAAATTTGTCTCAATGCTTAACAGATGGTTGGATAAATGGTTGCGATATACGGGAGAATGCTTAAGGCATTCATCTATTTTATGTATATTAGAAGGAGCTGATGTATTGATGACGCAGCGCTTGCCTCGTCCTAGTTCTGAAATTGCAAAAAAAATGTTATAATTTACCAACTGTAACTTGTTGTGCTATATCTTCTCACAACAGACAGCGCAGACATATTTTGATCACTGTACCTTGCTGATCGCCCATCTCGCCTATATAAAGATGATTTTCGAATATCCGGGTTGTAGGCATGGCTTGGGACCATCATTTCCATGGCTTGAGGATGTGTAATCCCAACACAGTGTCATCTCCCTTCCTGATAGTTGACGACTTGCAGGCCGGTTAAACATCGTGATCTATTTGAGACATTGCTGTACCCACTACCCAGGTTACTTGAAGATCGTTAATGACTATCATCAATCAACCTGATTTGAGGTGTTATGCGGGGTACTCCACCGGGAATACATGCTCATTGGAGGAATAATTCCAAGACCTAAATTATCCGGGGATGAAGCCTAAGAAAGCTTGGGGAATCCTAGGAGGATCTATAGATCATTCCTTCGACTCCACAAAGGATAGCTTCAATTCGACTTTATCCGCAATTTCCCACGTCTTTTTATGAAGGGACAGTTTCCCACCGAGATGATTGTGCAATTGTTTCGTTGTCAAGACAATAGACAAAATGAGGCCTTCTTCCGCTCTTCTTGCCCTGGGCCTCCTCCCTGAAGCTCTTGGCAAGGGTACTCGACCAGCAGAAACATACAAATCCTGCCAAAGGATCACCCCTGATCCTCTTCAGGGCTGTCCCCATGGCACTCTGTTTGTCAGCCAGACCGACCATCGAGCTCATTTCAAATCTATCCAGGCGGCCATCCACTCGCTGCCCAATGATATCTCTTCCCATGTCATCCTTATCGGCGCTGGAACCTATGTGGAGCAGCTCAACGTGACACGCTTTGGACCTCTCACGCTCCTAGGCCAGTCGAATCGCCCCTGGCAGCGGGAAAGCTATGGTGATATCGATACCAACACCACCATCCACAACGATGTTCAAATCTACTGGAATGCAGCCAACCACAATGCCGCATTCCCGGACAATGTCTACACCGGCGTTCTGACTGTCGGTCCTACCTATAACGCGACCATTACCGGCGCAGGCCCAACAGGATATCCGGTGCCTGCCGACACCCCTTTTGGATGCTCCGACTTCCGCGCGTACAACATCGATTTTCGCAACGAGTACGTTCCATATTCATATGGACCTGCCCACGCTGTTGGCTTGGGTTATGCAAACGCAGGTTTCTACTCTTGCGGTCTCTACAGCTACCAGGATACTGTATGTTGTTGAAGGACCTTGACAGATCACCGCTGACGAATACAGTTGTACGTTGGCAAACTCGCCAATGCTTATTTCTACGACAACGTGATTGCGGGCCAGACCGACTTTCTCTACGGCTTCGGCACGGCATTCATCGAAAAGACGACTCTCTCCCTGCGCGGGTGTGGCGGTGGCATTACAGCCTGGAAGGGCACCAACACCACTTTTGAGAACAAGTACGGTGTCTACATTGCCGATTCCCAGGTCATCGCAGCCAATACATCCATCGGAAATGACATCAAGGGACGGTGCTCGCTGGGACGCCCCTGGAATAACCTCCACCGATCGATCTTCATGAACACATACTTCGATTCCAGCATTCTCCCTGCGGGATACACGGTATGGAAGGGAGCACCGAACAACAACTTCATCAATGAGACCTTGATGGCGGTGTATGGTGTCTACGGGCCTGGATACAATCAGGCCGCGGAGAAGAATGGCAATGTCACCCGGATTTTGGACAGAAAGGGAGTGGCGCCGTATGCTCGTCCCATTGATGTGTTCATGACCCCGGACGGTCATCAGCCCAATATTGCCTGGTTGGATCCGATCGCGGCGAGCACTGGAAGGCCTTAAGACCCGTAGCTGGATGGCACGATGGTAATCAGCGACACATGACAATCCCTATTACAGTTTTCTGGGTTGGACTAGGTAGATTAGCTGAAGCGCAGAGTTAGCTTTGTCATTGCAGCGATAGCCTCAGTGTCCCTCAATGTACCCTTCTTCTTACGTATCTGAGCTAATTTATCCTTTGACATGGGTCGAACAATGTCCGTGTCGCCCACGATGACATGGTCGCTCCGACTTGCATCCGTCTTGTCTCCGAGTAGAGGCCGACTTGCTTCGCCGTAGCCAATGAGAAAGGAGGAAAGCTCGTTTGCCTGTGCATCTGGCGGACCCCCACATGGAAATGTGTGGGGTAAAACAAAATTCCCCAGATCATGCTGCAAGGGTCCTGACTATTCTGGCGCTCGAGAATAAGAGGGAACTTACGATATGCAGATACGCTGAATATAAATAGTGCCATATGTCCGGGATCTCATGCATGTCCTCCACAGCCAGGATCGTCTAGCACGCACTCGAGTGTGCTTTGCTAGCCGTCTTGCTAAGAATCCAATCGCGACATGACCATGTCCAACAATCCAAGCGCTATGGAGGGAGAAAAGCCTCGACCTCTCGCGGAGGGCAAGAAGGCCGCCCGCAAAGAACAGTCTATGACACTTTGGCAAGCGGTACGCTTGTATCCCAAGGCCGTGGGCTGGTCCGTCCTCCTCTCGTCGACATTGATCATGGAAGGATACGATTTGGCCCTGCTCGGCTCCATGTATGCCTCTCCAGCATTCAATAAGAAATACGGGTTTCAGTCTGCGTCCGGCAAATGGACGGTTCCGGCCTCGTGGCAATCGGCACTCTCCAACGGGGCCCGAGTGGGCGAGGTCATCGGGTTGCTCATCAACGGTCTGATTTCGGAACGACTGGGATACCGCTGGACAATGGTTTCTGCGTTGGCGGCAATGAACGCCATCATCTTTCTCTTCTTCTTCGCTGTCGATATCAAAATGCTGCTCGCTGCAGAGATCCTGGCCGGTATTCCCTGGGGCATCTTCCAGACTTTGCCTGCCGCATATGCCTCTGAAGTGTGCCCGGTGGTCCTCCGTCCGTACTTGACGACCTTTATCAACATGTGTTGGGTGATTGGCCAGTTCGTGGCGGTGGGCGTGAATCGCGGATCCATACAGAGAACCGACCAGTGGGCGTACCGCATTCCCTTTGCAGTGCAGTGGGCGTGGCCGCTCCCGATCCTCATCGGAATCCTCTTCGCACCCGAGTCACCCTGGTGGCATGTCCGACGGGGTAATCTCCAGGGTGCTAAACGGGCCCTGCAGCGGCTTACTTCATCTAACGATCCGAACTTCGACCCGGACGAGACCATCGCCATGATCCAGCATACAAACGAGCTAGAAAAGGCGCTTGCGAGCGGCACAAAATACACCGATTGTTTCAAGGGGACGAACCTGCGCCGCACAGAAGTTGTCTGCGTAGTTTGGCTGGTCCAGACACTGTGCGGGCAGAACCTCATGGGTTACTTTGCGTACTTTTGTGTCCAGGCTGGCCTCCCGACGGTGCATTCCTTCGATCTCTCATTGGCACAGTATGCCCTCGGCTTCATTGGGACAGCAGGATCGTGGTTCCTAATGACTTACACCGGTCGTCGCACACTGCATGTCTGTGGTCTGGCAAGCTTATTCACTCTGCTCATCATCACAGGTAGTCTTTCCTTTGCGCCGGGAGATGATAGTGCAGCCAAGTGGGCGATTGGTGCGATGTTGATCATCTTCACTTTCTGCTACGACTTTACTATCGGACCGGTGACGTATTCACTGGTGTCAGAACTGTCGTCCACCCGACTCAAGGCCAAGACGATCGTGCTGGCGAGAGTCGGATACAACGTCAGTAACATTGTGGTCAATGTGCTCACCAACTATCAGCTCAACTCAACGGCCTGGAACTGGGGTGCCCGCAGTGCATATTTTTGGGCGGGAACATGCCTTGTCTGCTTCGTCTGGTCGTATTTCCGCCTGCCGGAGCCCAAGGGAAGGACTTATGAGGAACTGGATCTGCTGTTCGAGCAAGGAGTGTCGGCGCGCAAGTTCAGAGAGACGGTGGTTGATCCATACGAGGGCGAGGAGGACCACGTGGAGGTGCGAGAGGAGCACCACAAGGACTAATGAGATTATATAATATATGTCCGTGATCTATTATCTTTGAAGTCAAAAGTAATCAATGTCTAGAACACTTTTGTGTGGCCTGATGTATCCCTGCATAGTGTTGCATTAGGTCTTACGCTGGCCCCACTGGTCCCTTGCCTTGTTATTTAATCCCGCTCATCCATCCTCAACTCTCCTGCATCCCATCCTCTATCTACCGGACTGATCATCATCATGGCCTCTGGACTCATCTTCGATCCCCTGCAGCTACTCCGCGTCGCGCCATTAGCCACCAGCACAGGCAGCCTCGTGCATGCCCTGGTTGAGCTGTTCACCAACTCGGCCTTCCTCCAACCATCTATCCGGAAATCCTCCGACGCAGTCCTGCCGAAATGGTACACGTACGTTTTCAATCGCCAGATCGTTTCCGTCCTTGCGCTTAACCTAGCCACCATCTCCACCGGTCTATCAAATATTCTACTGAGTCGGTCTCGCAGTGCCCTGCCCCTGTCGCGCACAACGTTCTACTGGGCCGGCGTTGCGGGTGCGGTGGCGCATCTCTTCTTCGTGCCGTTTGTGGCGCCTCGGATTCAGCGTATAGTCGAGAACAGCAATGAGAATGGAGCAACAGTGGAGATGGAAGAGTGGCTGGGATTTCATCGCATTAGGATGTTAGTTGCCGATTTGCCGGCATGGTTGGCATTTGCGGGAGCCGTCATGGTGGTATAAGCATCTATACAATGGAATATGTACAGTTTTGCACGATATCCACAGAGACCAGCCGTAAATTGATTGCAAGTCCAGTCACTGTAGATCTCACACTATCGTTAGGAACTGAGGTCTCTTTTCATTCCCTTTATATCGTTTAATCTTGGCGTGGGATGACTCGGAACACCCCCACCTTTTCTCCGTTTTTCGATCCTCCCCGCAATTTCTCTTCATGCAACTAGCAATCAGACCTAAAGATGCCCCGCGACACGCAGATGGTCAAGCAAGCCTGCGATGCCTGTCGACGTCGTAAAGTCAAATGTAACGCCCAGAGACCCTGCAGCCAGTGTCGATCGGCCGGGCTAAGCTGTCGAACATCGCTGGTGCGACAGAAGAAAGGACGGCAAGGCCAGTCGGCCAACGTTCTTTCTGAATTGCGCACTCAGAATGCTCAAGACCATGAGCCATCTAACCCTAAAATTGCAAGTCCAACGGTGGCTACTCCTCTTGTGAATCCAACTAGCGGACGATGTCGATTTGTGCGCAAGGAAAATGTCCTTCCTCGGGAGCTGATCCGGGATTGCTCCGAGTACTTCTTCGCGCGCATGCAAGGTACTGTTCCCATTTTACAGGCAGAAACCTTCCGGAGATATGTCGAGCAGATGGATCATCGTATCCATGCGTATTGCTTGGTGGTTTCCTTTTGTGCCTTTGTCATGATGCAGACGGGGTATTCCTCCTCGCAAGCTGCAGGCTCAAGATGGACCCAGAGTATGGACACCGGGCGCGAATTGCTCGATGAAGCGACAGAAGCGCGAAGGCATCTTGATCCGCTCACTGTTCCTGTCCGGCAGAGCATCACCATTGCGTTTCTGCTGTACGGCTGTCATATCGCCTTGGGGAATCAGCGCCACGCCTACTATTTCCTACGGGAAGCCACCACCTTGTACACGGCTGGCATGTTGGATACTCAAGCAGGCGCATTAGACGGCGATGAAGACAATTCATCTTCTGGCAAGCTCTTTTGGCTCCTTTTGATTTCCGAACGGTACTTCGCTCCATACTCATGTAGAAGAATAGTCCTAATTCAACCAGAGCCCACGCCATTCGCAGACATCGGCCCGTCACCCTACAGGTCACCGCCAACAGTCCAACTCTGGAAGATCATTCACCTGAAGACACATCCACTATTGGATTCCGCTGTCTGGCCGACCTCTATCGCCCATTTGACGAGTCGTTCCTTGGACTCTGGAACGGTACGCATGCCACATGCT
Source organism: Aspergillus lentulus (assembly GCF_010724455.1). Next base: position 17,768 of record NW_022983949.1, on the reverse strand, counting down.
CCCGCGAGTCGCTCATTCTTCTCGACAAACATATTTGTGATGCAGTTCCTCCCGATCTCGAACTTCCGGATATCTCAATGGCGGACCTCCGTGTCTCGCAGCAGTGGCTGCGAACCATGATCTGGCAATTATCCACCACGGCAGGCTTTCTGTCCAGCAAAGCCAGCCATCCGTGCATGGAATTTCGGTATCCGCTACAAATTGCCAGAGACCTGTCTTTGGCGACGTGGAAGCTGTCACCGCAGAGTATGGAAACGCATGGGATTGGACTGGTTGGTTAACCTTTCCCATCTGCACAGAACAATGCTGATAGCGTGACAGATTGAGAAAATCTTCGAAGTGGCCTGCACCCTCACCGATGTGATGGCTTGTCTATCGACAGCGGGACTGCGCTCGCCCGGGTTCAACTTGGGCCCGCAGGATTACTTGAAGCATTTCTTCTCGCTTGTGCACACTCTCCCCGGTGGCCGACAACGGTTTCTGCCATTGCTGTTAACAAAGGTGGGACAGACATTGCCGTCCATGCTGCAACCCATCACACAGCACCTGAATCTTCCAGCAGCGACCGTGGAGACTTCTGTGCCGGCCGAAAAGGCTGACTCGGAGGCCTTTGGCGACATGTGGCCGGATGACCAATCGTACAGCGACTTCAACTACGCTGAGATGAGTCGGATTGGAGACAAGACGCCGGAAATAGATGAAGCGTTTATGCAGTATCTGCAATCGAGTCCTTGATATTCTATACCGACATCTCTCGTAACATCAAGCGACAAACAAAGCTATAAAGGAACAGATATAAGAGAGACAACCAAGCCAGCAAAAAGCAACTTCACATCCATCTGGATATTAATCGCTATACTGTCATGGCTGCTCTCTCTCCCCGTCGTCAAAGGCACTGCAGTTGGCATATTCACCGCCGTGGTAGCCGGTGACGGCACCGGAGTCGCGGCGGGCACCGCATCCTTGCCTGTGCCGATTTCGAGGATGGCATCCTCCCCGGGATTGAAGTTTGTATTGGCCATCGAGATCTCGCGATTGGCTAAATCAAAGACGACATACGTGCTACGGAGAAAAGTATCGCCCAATACGGGGATTCCACCGGTAGTTGTATAGATACCGAACACGCACAGCACAGTGTCTCCGTCCATGTCGATCCCGTTCAAAACGAGCTCGTGGATACTGACATCGATCCGGATACCGGAGAAGTCGAACGTCAGAGTGATGTCTTTGTTTTTCATGGAGCACGGGAGAACCGGAACATCGTACTCGGCGTTGTGTGTGACTCCAAGATCAGAGTAGATCTTTGTGGTGAGCGATAGGGGTAGGTGAGTCACGCTTGCTCCTGAGTCGATGGTGACAAGAAGAGGAAACTCGGTGTCTGGATATTTGGTGGTTGTGTTTGACGCGCGCTGTTGCAAAGAAAGCCCGGTCAATATGATTCGGATGAATGTGTACGCGCCGCTAGTGGGCTGAAGGGGAATTGTCTGCAGCTGCCCCAGATACTTTGCCGTGTTCGCGCCTCCGAAGAGGATCGTGCCGCTGTGGGAGGTTACATCCTCCATCCAGAGGCTGTACGTAGCCGACTTGATGTGGCCAGCTTGCACCAGGGCTTGAGGAAAGTTGGGATACTCAGTGCGAGTAACTTCAAGCGCAGGAAATCCAAGACCCAGTGTTCCTCCTGCTTACAGTCAGTGCATGTTGATTAGGCATGTATGGAGAACCGTACGATTTGATGTGCTGTCCTCTGCTATGCCAAACTGGAATTGACTCAACATCGCTCCACCTAACTGCATTGTATCTTTGACATAGTCCCCCGTCGCCTTCGTGCCATCCTTATATGTGATGTTGAACTCGTGGTTGAGGAACATGTAGGTTTGTGATGAGCTATTGTCATAGACCCCATATCTTTCGCAGTTATTCGCCATGTTCTGGCAAAAGTTTGACGAGGGGATATTGAACCAGGTGTCGCTGCTTCCAGTGTCTAATACCACAGCGATCTCTTGCTCTGAGGTCCCAACAGTGACATTGACTGTATATAGCGTCATGGCATCCTGTGACGTTAATTTCGTTAATTCAGGTGTCAAAGTGGATTCAAAGGGACATACCTCATTCAGTATTCCTTCAGATAGTATCGAGTCGCGCCTCGACACAGCGCGATGTATTTCGAGAATGTCATTGTTCCGTTGTCGGTTGAATCGAAGCTCAACAACAGCCGGACTATCTCCCTTGCCAAGAGCAATGGCATTACTTGTCTCAATGGCCAAAGAGAGCAAGGACAATATTCCCTTTCTCATGATGTTTATTCTCTAGCTATAAGCATAGTGCATTGGCATAGGCCACTACATATCGCATAGACGACTGAAATCTATGTTTGCAGCGCAGCGTCCAAAAGTGTCAAGCAATCAGGGGATTTTTCAGCCTCGCCAGGCAGAACTAGTATCAATGTTACATTGTGCTCATAGTCGATTACGATGGCAAGGCTAGAGTGGGGACCAATATGTATGCTTGATCTCATTGGGAATTAGATGCGGCGCAGTAATAAAATGACACTAAGCGACATGACACTAACGCTTGCCCCTGGTCGATAGTGGACCATGGGGCCACGAGTCAGAAATCCCACGAGTCAGTCGTCAAGTCTCGTTGGGGCGTGATATTCATAAGCAGTCGCCTTCAGTGGCATGAGGCTGTTCTTCCAGACACATGGGCTGCACACCTACGATGGTCAAAGAAAGATACTAACTCAAGTAGCATAAGTAGCAGCCAAGGAGAAGATATTTTACAGGTCTCAGGTATCCAATCCAAAAGGCACTGATAGACGTTCAAACGCGAGAGTCTATCCAATATCCCTATATGTTCCTCGGGAATTCATCGGCGGCAGTCTGAATTCGGCTTTGACCGTCGATACATCGTCCGAAGCCGATCCTACTCGCAATTGCTGCCGATGATACCGACAAGGTGCAAACCCTGAACGCCACCGAGAGTGTTAAATTCTTTACACTGGCCGATCGTGGCCTTTCCACCTCGGGAATTGAGAAGATGTTCAGCACAGAGAGCTTCTTCTCCCTGCCGGATGAGATTGAAGCTACGGTCCCCTGGAGCGCAAACAACGCCGGATTGGAAGAAGACATGAGACCAGTCCTTCAACACGCAGATCAGATACCAAGGCGTCGCATCAGCTGCAGTTCGGCGAGAACATGGCCAACCGATGGATCAGCGACGAGCATCTCCCAGGGCTGTAGACCAAGTTGTTGGCGTTTGTACACCGCGCCAATAGGTATCGGAGCAGTTGATGCGCTGCTTTGCTCAAGAACTGGGATTTGAGGAAACTTTCTTCATCAAGTGTCATGATAACTCCCGGCCGGTTGACATACCACCATGCGTCTGCTGCATTCCTTTGCTCTAGAAAGAAGGATAAAGTGGGCTAGAAATCTATCCGGGTCCAGAAGTGGTCACCACAGTTGGAATCGGTGATGCATGGATCCAAGTCGACGAGCACCCGGGGGACATTGTCTGCATCATGGGCGACCTATTAATGTCCTATAAGACGACGGATTCAAATCGACATTTCAACGAGTGAAAGGCGTCCTCGGAAAAGAGTGATTACTTTAGAAATCCGTATATCATTACGTATTTCAACCAACCCTGCAAGGACTCGTCGATTCTGGGTCCTTTAAAGACGTACCCAACGGTGACTGAAAGGGGTTCACTACCAATGGGATGAGGAGGACTTTACTAAATTACAGGAGAAGCTAAAAGGCATGGAGGTAGCTACAGGATCTCAGTTTAACCGTACTCTCCCCGTGAAATAACACAACTATACGCCTTAAAGCTATAAAAGCGGCGTCTGACCGGCAAAGGGCCCTCAAACTAAGGTTGGCGAAGACCAGTATGGTAGTTATCAGTCTGCCTTTTTACAGGGCGTACCCTTACCCTCTAAGCTTCTATCATATGTCACATACTTCCTATAAGACATGCCCTTTCGGACTTTGTTGTAGTATTTCCGGGGTTAACAGTAGTTATGCAGAGGTAGTATATGCATATTCATCTGCCTAAAGCTCTTGCACCGCTACCAACCATCCCTGCTAATCAGAGGGGTATTCCATACACCCTCCTATATCATATTACTTCATCGCACGTCTTATTAGACAGCCGTGCAGCGAACTGAAGTGCGTGGCCACCAGCCACAATGACGTCATTCCAGCCCTATCTATAGCGAAGAGCCACGGAGGACAGGGCGTCCACTGAGCTATTGATCCTTACATGTCTATAATTCTAGTATGCTAATTAAGCCCCGAGAGGCTAATATAGCTGCGGGGCCGACGTAGTGATGATCCAAATGACGTGCGGGCGTTAGCCCAAGGGCTGTCATATTACCTGCTCGAAGATGTAGATCCCTTGGCATACGTTGCGTATCACCTATGATGATGTCTCCAAAAGGATAGAAGATGTTATATAAACTACATCAATCTGGAGCTAAACATCACCATTCACTATTAGCCATCTGAAGCTGTGCCATCTGATCCAAATACTTACTCAAACCATTCCATCGAAGATCTACCAGAAGTACAACCAACCACTCTCACAATGTTCCGCCGTCACCACCGTCCCGCCACGACCACCACTCGTACCTCCAAACCCAGTCTGTTGACTCGTCTTCGTGGTCCCAATGCTCGTACTCGGACAGTCAAAACGAAGACGACCACGACGCGCCATAACGGCGCTTATGGTCGCACCAGGGCCACTGCTCCCGTACATCACCACCGTCGCAAGGTCACCCTCGGAGACAAGGTGTCGGGAGCTATGCTGAGATTAAAAGGCGCTTTGACACATCGACCGGCTGTAAAGGTATAATTTTGCTGTTGATCGCGTAAAAGGATAAGCTGACTGGTCTTATAGGCCGCTGGCACTCGCCGCATGCACGGCACTGATGGACGTGGAAGCCATCACCGTCGTGCTTATTATTAAGGACTTTGCATATGAGTTATGATGAGATACCCGAGTTATGATATTCACCTGTACTATAGTGTATTTGTATCAAATTAATGTTGTTCGTTTAATCTCACACAAGTACTTTCGCTAGTGACCTCCCCGTAAAATTGCAGGTGATGCGAATATGACAGTGGTGGACGGCGACAATTTGTGGAGGACGCTGTTGACAAATGGCGGGCTGGAGAAGGTGGAGAAGGAGTATACATATTGCAGAAACTATCAAGGGGATAAGAGTAAGGTGTAACGCGGACAGAGAAGAGCTTAGTATCAAGGGGTAGCTGAGAAAGGGATGGAGGAATGTCTCGGCAGGAGAGACATATATATGAGCGAACCCCGTTCTTCAGCATGTCGGTCAGATTATCTGAAGGATGCTCCATTAAACGATCAATCATCATCAGATTTATCAAATATCAGCATCTAGTATCTACCTTAGTATGAGAGATTATCGCGTTGTTTAACCCGATTTGGTAATTCATTGGCGCTGGATATCAACTCCGCTAGGGCGAAAATAACAGCCTGGCCACATTATAAAACTCAACTTCAATTCCAGCAGGATTCTGGTTCAGTCGACCTTTAATCTCATCAAAGATCAACATGTCATGCAATGACTGCCATTCCTGCGAGAAACCCTCACAGTCCGACTCTACAGACAAGGGTCAATCTGCCCGTGCCCTTCAATGGATGTCGGCGGTTGTCCCTGAAGGATCAGCGCTGCTGTCCTGTTCGTGCTGCTGGTTACCTGTCCGTCCGACACATAGGTATAAATTGTTTGTGTGCACTCAACTAACTGTTATACAGACAGTTTTAGACTTTGTCTTTGCGGGTTCAGTGGCCGCAGCAGGCATTCAAAAACTTCGTCCTCTCTTCTTGGCTGTCTCCGTCTTGACCCTGGCGTGGAGCATCAGTCAACAAGGCCTCAACAAGAGCAACCTGCGACGAGCAATTATTTGTGCATGTCTACTAGCTTGGTCGCAGTATAGCGAACAGGCACAGTCTACAAAGGGACATCATAGCTGTCATTGATTAGAGTAATGATTGTGGGTGACTTGGTGACTCAAATACAGGAGATATGCTGATTGTCCACTAGGTAATAATACTCCATTGTGTACCAACATTATGCTTAACACAGCACTATGTGACTTAAGATAAAAAATTGAGATTCCCTTGTCAACGCCGTAGTGACCAATCTTCAGCTACTGCAACAATCTCCGCTGCGTGTCTGGTAATTTCTCCCCGTGAATCCATCTTATTTCCTCCCGATTTTCCCCGTCCCACCATCCACGCGCCCCATGTACGTACATCTTTCGCCTTTTTTCGATCAACGGCCACATAGCCATCCAGCGTCTGCCTGCCTGAGTATCGTTGTCTTGCTGCTGTACCTGGAAAGGAGTCCCCAGGTCTCTCCACTTTTCGAGACGCTGGCTGTCCCACATGACGTAGCCAAACCGCCGGAGCTCACGATGCTCCTTGTCGCAAATGAATTGATAGCACCGAGCATCGTTGTGGGCCCATTGCCATGCCTGCTGAGGGCCAGAGTCGCTGTCGTGTGCAAACGGCTTTCTCACAACCTCGTCAATTTGCTCAGGTGTGAGATCTCTGTACAACATAGCTCCAAGGGGCCCGACAGCGAACCTCTGCAAGAATTCAAGCTCATTGACTAGGAGCCAGTTCGAGCAGCGGGAGTCCCGAACTGAAATAAGCCCGATGCGGCTGTGGTGGTTGGCTCTTATGACAAATCGATGAAGAGCCGTCAATCCTTTAAGCAGCTGGCCAAACAGTTAGTGATATGTCAGAATGTGGAGCTGACAGCTTACTTACAAATCCTCTCTTGTGTTGGCTTCCCATGACAGCCTCCCATGTCTCGTTGTCTGAGAAGTAGACCGTATAATAACCCAGCTCGACGTCGTGTGCTGCGATGTTGTTAAAGGCTAGATGTGACGCAGAGAGTCAGCGGGACAGAACCGAGATGGACAAAGTGTAGAGAAGTAGGAGAGAAGGATATACCTGGTGAGATCTTCCAGTACAAGTACTCATTCACAGCGCCAATTTGCTCCATCTCCCAGGGCGCGTGCTTGCCGAAGAATATTTCATACTTTTCCCGATGCTGGAATTCAGAGGTTGATGGACGTGCATATTTGATGCCGCCAGTAATCCAGCGCTCTTCTCGGTTTCGAAAGCAGAAGAGATGGTTGATCGTCTCCTGTAGGTAGAATGCCCGAGCGACACGGCACCACTCAGTCTCGGAGGGTGCGTGGACTGGAAAGTTTAAGGGTGCTACGAGACCCAGGGCATTGTCGATGTAGTCATTTGCGAAGAATGTCACGCTCTCGTGGAACTTCACCAGATTCAGAGCTGCTCCAATAGTCCATTCGAATGACTCCACCAGGCGGCAGTTAAAATACAGGTCCAGGATGTCGAGGACCTTTGCTCTCGTCCACGGCTCGATTTTCCGTGCATTGTAGCACAGGACAGCGTATGCCAGCAGCTCTCTGGGTATGTGACGTTGAACGATTTGCAATATGATCGGAGTCTTGTAATTGTAGAAAGCTGAGTACAAGGAAGAATGGCTTAGTAAGACGGATTTGAGTGATTCGATGTCTGGAAGGTCGCATAGAATATGTTGTCGGCACTCCAATGGAAGCGCATTGAATAAGCATGGAGGGGATGCTTCGCGTATGTCCGCATTCTGACCAACGGGAGGAGATGAGATCATGGCAGTCGGGTCTGTGGAGGAAGACATTTGCTGCTGTTATGTCTCTGTAAGGTAGAGGGAAGAGGTAGAGGGAAGAGAAGAGATGGAAGCAGGTCGATGAAGATGGTTTATATAGTTCTATACTCATGTCACGTGGATGATACTGCAGCAAGTGAATTCAATCCTTTTTGTGAACATTATAGGCAGTTACCGATATAAGAGGTAATGGACATGAATTATAAGGAGATCTCCGATTCCCAGCTGTGAGCAGTGGAGTTATATGGCATTCTCCGATATAAATAAGACCATTGATAACAAAGATCGTCAAGGTGTCCAAGACATATTCAGCGTTAATAGGAACAACGCAAGTATTGACTATTGAGCTCCAGTCGGGTCAATCTTATGGCCAACCTGGAGCTGAAGATTAGAGACTGTTACGGGAAAGCGATGCCTTTAAATATCAACGATATCCTGCCTGCGCACATCAGACACGACGGACAAACTAGATTATCAACGATGCAAAGGCAGTAATAAACATCCATTACCGAAGGGTAGGTAATGGCGAACGCACGATTTGCTTGAGCCGGCCGTTTCACCGGCCAAAGACGACGCTTAGGGGTCATAGTGTAGTCTGCGATTCGAATCTCAAATATGACGGACGTAGAGGCATCATTGGATCCAGTTGGATCTTTGTCAATTATCTTATCACTATGAGACCTTCTCTTTTGCTGTGGGGAAATATAATTTTTATGTGTGTTCGGGCAGTTCGTAGATACAACGACAGCATTGTGTATGCAACAGACGTGAGATGCCATCACCACAACAGACCCCAGATCGAAATGTCATCTAATGTCCAATAATGTTATTATCCCTTTACTTGTAACGCAACATTCCAGCCCAAGAGGCAAGAGGCCGAGTCTCGGTTGAAAGGAATAGTGACAGGTGCAGATGATGCTCCAATATACACTGTAGGACCCATCACAGCTGCCTGCAGCTGACCCCTCAGCTCCCTCGTTATAGATGTCATGAATGTTATAAATACGTGTCTGCCTCCTCAAGCTGCTCTCTATTACCTGATAATCGAGTTCCTGCACCCAATTTCATCAGTCGAATATTGAGTCAAGATTATCGGTCTTCAACCAAGCATGCCCTCCTCTGCTCAGAACGTGGGCATCAAAGCCCTTGAGATCTATTTCCCTAGTCGAGTAAGTTAGCGCAGGTAGCATTATCTCTCCTGTTGCAGTTGCTTAAGAAGGTCGGTTAACGAAGCGCAGTATGTCCCCCAGACCGAGCTAGAGACATTCCTTGGAGCCAGTGCAGGAAAATACACCATCGGACTTGGCCAGCAGAACATGAGCTTCTGTGACGATCGTGAAGGTGAGCAACCCATCCGAGGAAGAAGCGTCAACAACTCACAACTTAGACCTCTACTCTCTTGCCCTGACCGCCGTATCCTCCCTTCTGCGCAAGTACTCGATCGACCCCAACACCATCGGCCGTCTCGAAGTCGGCACCGAGACTCTGCTCGATAAAGCCAAGTCCTGCAAGACGGTGCTGATGCAGCTCTTCGGCGACAACACTGACATCGAGGGCATCGATACATACAACGCCTGCTACGGCGGGACCAACGCCTTGCTCAATGCAGTAAACTGGGTCGAGTCTTCCGCCTGGGATGGTCGCGACGCTATCGTCGTAGCGGGGGATATTGCCCTGTATGAAACGCCAGCGGCGCGTCCCACAGGTGGTGCAGGCTGTGTGGCTATGCTCATCGGTCCAGACGCCCCTCTGGTGCTGGAGCCGGTCCGGGGTTCCTGCATGAAGCACGTCTATGACTTTTACAAGGCGGATTTCAAATCCGAGTACCCGCTGGTAGACGGGCAGTTTTCCAACACCTGCTACCTGGGTGCCCTGGACGCATGCTACCAGCGGTATCAGGCCAAGCAGCGCGCACGGAAAGAGGCAAAGACAAATGGGACGACGACCAGCAATGGTCACAAGGGCAGTTTCCTGGACACGTTTGACTATTTCGCTTTCCATGCGCCAAACTGCAAGCTGGTGGCCAAGGGGTATGGCCGGCTGCTGTTCAACGATTTCAAATTAGAACCGGGATCGTTTGACGAGGTGCCAGCACAAGCCCAAGAAGCCGACTTTGCGGCTTCGCTGACGGACAAGGGCCTGGAGAAGCTGTGCGTGAGTCTCACCAAGGACCGATTCATCGAGCGCGTCGAGCCGTCATTGACCGTCCCGACCAACTGCGGCAACATGTACACCGCCAGTGTGTATGCGGGTCTCATCAGCCTGATCAGCAATGTCCCCAGCGACCGACTGCAGGACAAGCGCATCGGCATGTTCAGCTACGGGAGCGGTCTCACTAGCACATTGTTCAGCTTCCGTGTCAAGGGCGACACGACCGACATAGCTCGGAAGATTGGCTTGCATGATCGCTTGAGTGCTCGGACTGCCGTGTCGCCTGAATTCTATGATCAGGTGAGTTGTCTTATATGCATGGTCTGATCATCGGCTGACTAAGATATGGTAGATGTGTAAACTCCGCGAAAAGGCATATCAGCAGAGGAACTACACTCCTGAGGGAAGTGTCGAGAGCCTTGCCCCAGGAACCTTCTTCCTGGCGCATGTGGATGATGCATATCGACGCAAGTATGACATGAGGCCATACCTCTCTATGTGTGAGGATCAGCATGGACAGGCTGTTTAATCAAGAGCTGGGGTAGGACAATGAGATCACTTTACTTCGAGGATTCTGTCATCCAACATGACTGGCCAATAGGGCACTTTTTCAATAAACAAATGACAAAAGATAAGAGTGGAAACATCAAGGTAGAGGACCACAGTGTAGTGCAAGTGGAACAGTGGATCCTTACGGAGTACAACTGACTTAAATCATCACCAAAGATGATAGATAGTTACTTAATTATTGCTAGTCACAGTGCACATAATAACATAACCCGGAACAATGTTGATCAACAATGCTGCAATCTAGAATAATAGCGTTTCAGCTAACGATCTGAAGCGATGATAGTAGTAGACCAAGAATACGAGATCCAGTCCGAATTGGACTCCGGTGAAGCAATAGTGAGCAGATCCTATTCAACAAGACAATCACCCGGGATTTCCCGAGTGTCTCCGGCCGAATCCCGATGGCAAATTTGAAGGCATCTCAGCGGTTCGGACTTCGGTGCATTTGGGTTCTGTCGGGTTTGATCCACCAGCTAACTCCTTGGCACCATTCAGACATGGTTTGTAAAGTTTTTCTAGAATATTCAGGACCGAAGCTTAACCGTGGTTCCTTGCAACTGATTTAAAGTTGGTGACAGCAATCAGGAGGAAGATTAGTCTAGGCGCTCTCAAAATTTTCTTACCACTTATACCAGTTATCGAATCGCCAATCGGTTTTAGTTGCCTAATGTGTCAGAGTAAATGGTCAGACGTGGAGAAATAAATTCATGATTCGCTTGCTCAGATATCGAAATAAACGCAGTATGTACATGCACAATCATCTATGTTGAGCCAGCCGGTGGCTCGTCTAATCATAAACTGGGAAAAGAAATGTGGTATATCGGCGACAAGTCTTGGAGCCGTTCATATATGATACAACCAGCGCAAATCAGCCGTAGCTGTTGGTGATTTCGAAGTTTAGACCATGTGGCAGGTGAAAACACCTCTAACCTTGCCCTCCCTGTAGTTGATGATCTACCGTCGCCGTTAGTAATTGATGGAAAATGACAGCTAGGGAGGATGCTTACAATGTCATCGATACTGGAGTAGGTACCACCGACCAGGGTGACGAGACCAATAATCAAGACGAGGACGTTCAAGGCACCCAGGGCCAAGTTCTTAGGCTCATTCCACTTGCCCTCGCGGATGAGGAGGAACCACATCAGAGCAGGGAAGTAGAAGGTGAAGCCCGAGATGAAGAGGGCAGAGGAGATGGACAGCAGGTCGGAGAAGAAAGGAATCACCTCAGCGATGATGAATGCGACGACGGTGATGACGGTGATCAGACCGAGCCAGGTGGCCCAGCCAGTGGGGGTGTTGATGAAGCGGATGTGCGAGTTCTTGAAGATGCGTCCGTGGATCAGACGGCCACAGACGACGGTGTTGATGGAGCCGCTGATGAAGATGACAGGCAGGGCGACACCGAAAGCCACCCGGCTGAGAGTGTGTCCGGCAGACAGCAGCGCAGGGCTCTGTACATCCATGCCGACAAAGGCATAGATCAGCGCACCAGTGAGAGTGTAGATGAAGATTTCCACCAGACCCAGCGCCCAGATCGACTTGACAAAGTCCTTGGGGGTGTGCATCTCATCCATAAAGGAGAACTGGCACATGGCGAAACTGTATGCGAAAACGATGTTGGTGATGGCGATGAAGGCATCAGTGAAGGTGGTCCCTTCCTTGGGCCAGGCTGACCACTCCACACCGGACAGACCACCCGGTGCATTGCCGCTCTTGACGCCAGTGCCGATGATGGTGATACCAATGGCGACAATAATCGACACGAAGTCGACGTAGCCCAGAATAGCCATTTCGGCAAAACTAGGAGGGATGGCGACCAGCAGCAGAATGATGGCAGACACAACGCCGAACACGACGGAGCAGATGGAACTCTCGGTGATGTTGGTGAAAGCAATAGTGCCGGTCAGACAGTGTGAGCCGGTCAGGAAGGTGAGTTGGAGGATGAGCATGATATTGATCAGTTCGTAGCCAAAGCGGCCGAACATGAGCCGTCCCGCATCGGGATAGTGGGCGACTTGAGGGAACTTGAGCTTGACCTGACCGACAACATAACTGGTGTAGATGGCGATGAACCCAAGACCAACACAGCAGATGACACCAGCCACCATACCCAGTGTCGCGAAGGAGGAGGGGATCGACAGACTACCAAGCGCAATGGCCTCCACGATGAGCACGACGGTGAGACGCTTCCATCCGAGACGGCTGAATTTCTTCACACCGTGTTCGTAGATGTGTCTTTCTGCCTCGCTCATCTCCCCAATCATGTCTCCATCGTACTGGGGAGGAGCGAGGAACTTCTCGCCCTTCTCATTGTCAGATCCTACGGCCTTGCCGGTATCAGAGTAGTCGGAAATGTCGACTGAGGACCCCATGTTGAAGGGGGGAGAGCGAGGTTGCAGACGGTGGGAGAGAAAAGGGAGAAGAAAGGTGGACTGAGCCCCGAGATCGAACCGTCTTCCTCGAGCGTGAGAGCGAAGAGCAGAGGGAGAGAAAAGTGAGCAAGCAGTGGGTGTGCTTTATAGAATGGCCGAAGGGGGGCGGGAATGGGTGTAGAGTGGAAAAGTGAGGCAGAGACGGGGGTGGGAGAATGGAGGGAAACGAGGCCGATTAGAATAAATACAGTGGCATGATTGGACTACTATGGGATTACAGAGCACTGCGTATGGGCTGCATAGGCCAGGCTTGCAGACCTTCTCCAAGGCGCGAGTGATAGCAGGGAATTTCTTTTATTAATTAGATTCTGTGGCGCTGGTGTGCGACGATCCACTATGCGTACCAGGTTACTGCATTTGGCATCATCCAGCAAATGACCGGCAGACGAAGGGTGGGCACTTTGCCACAAACAGGTTAGACTGCTGGCAGTCAATGACACTCTGTGAAACGACTCGGCTGTGTGGACCCATCGTGACGTGGAGTCGAGATAGCACCAAAGTGATTGCATTTGGTAATAGATATCACCAAAGGGAAATAGTCATGTCGATGAGCCCAATCCCCCGCGAAAAGTCCCCGGAAATCGTCGAGTGTCCATTGCGGGGTCCTGGAACAGTTCTGGAGAAGCGACACGTGTAGAAAGAAAGCAAGGGATATGATAGAAGAAGCATGTGATACTTTGACTTGACATGAATAAAACTCTGCGGACGATCGACGGTGGCGCCGCCCAAATCCGATCTTAAGGCCAACAGGCATCACGGCAAGCAACAGGACAAGCCGGACAAGACACGACCAGGAGTCAGGGTTTGGCAGCAATTGGCAGGAATTCCCGCCACCCACAGCGCAGTCGGAGCCGAATTGGGTGTAGTGCGGTCAGGTGAGATAAGATAAGCCTGAGCGGTGCGACCGGCTGCGTCGGATTTAGTCGACTCATGATGTTCGCTCAATGTTCGACTTCAGGAACCGGAAAAAACTCAATTCCGCCAAGAAACCTAGGCTATCTCAGGTTAGTCTCGGGCTGCCTTGTCCTTGGCTGCCGAAAATTATTATTTTCCTCCCTCTCAGTCTCGGGCGTGCTCCTGTGTCCTCCATACGGTGTACCACTGGTCCAGGATCAAATATCAGTTCACTACGGAAAATACCATCTGAACATGCCTGAGTCAGACATAGACACATTCTTCTCTGAGACATCTTCTGTATCCTATTCTCGATGCGTATGGGAGTCGCCGGCTGAGGCTCTGACTAAGTGCACAAAATGCTTGCGTCATGAAAATGTCTCAGACTAGTCCCGATCCGGCAACGGCAGGCCCAGGATCGGTTTCCCAGCAATATGTTGAGGATGTCGCGGCTGCACCTCATCTCGGCGAGGGTATCCTACACGAGTTGTCTGTTTATTCGGGATTTCATTATTAATACAGTTCACACTGTGGATATGGCTCTTTGTTTTGCTCCATATTGTTGGGGAAGCCCCAGGATCTCCATGCGGAGAGGTGGACATTAGACCCCGCGTTCACCACTCTGTTATGAGCCATTTTTTATAAACAATATCGGGTCAACAGCTGAAGTTGCGATGCTCCAAAGACGATCATTGGAGGCATGAGCGCAAACCGTATTCATTGCGCAAGTTATTCAGGGGCAGTTGTGCTGATTACTCAGAACGGAAGTTATCCGAAGCTACCCAAGGTGGCTGCTCGGATTCCAGAACAAGTTTAGTTGGAGATTATGCTGAAGTAGACATCTGGGAGTCAACTGCTGTTCTCACTGCCGTCTGGGCCCTAGAGCAACCTTGGCTATTGCTCTGATATTGTCAGATCGCAGAATTGCTAAGCAAATGGTTAACGGATGCTATTCAACCACAGAAAAATCCCGCATCGTGCTTAGCAGAGGTGCATATAGTCCACAGACCACTCTCGAAACCAGCAAAGACCGATTCTCGGAAAGAGGCGGGTTCATCTCTGCTACTCCGAATGCGCTTCCACTGATTCAGCAATGATGAACTGGCCAGGCTCCGACAATAACCCTTTGACCATGTCCGACAGACATCGGACACTCCTGTATGTATGAGAACCAATTACTACAGGACCAGTCAAGGCGCATAACCTTCGTCGATGAAACAAGAACACTTGCCAGTTGAGGCCAAAGCACAACAGATTCTTCTGCCAGCCTTGAAGATGTATGTACCAGTTGGTCCAGAGTAGGCATAGAAATCCTATCCAGAGAGACCCATGTAAACTTTCCTAGGAATCCTACAAACATACACGTGTCCTTCCCTTGCAGTCTCGTGGTAGTTACTTTCCTTATGCCCCTTCCCTTCTAGAAGACTGTCGAACGCGACTCTCGCCTTGAGCTGCAGTCAGCCCGTCAGCCCGTCAGCCTGTTGTGGACGGTTCTGCTGAGGAAACAGCTGACATGCAGATTGTCCTCCCTCCTGCGAGAACCCTTGGCATTTTCCAGGGAGGAGTCACCCTGGATGCCTGAAGTCTGAGTAAATTTCGATCTCCACAGATTGTTGCTCCATCTCGACCCATCCACACCCGAAGACGAGGGGATGGCGTGACACCAACAGATTGAATCTACTAAACCTCTCATCAGGCCACAGGATTGTCGAAGCTCAACCCTTGCAGTAGACAGTCACACGTGCGCCGTTAGAGCTTAAGAATCTCATGGTCTATCTGCCCCATCTACCACGCTTGATTAGATCACAACTACTGGTGTCTCTGCTGGTGCCCAAAAAGGCGCCCTAACCGCCATGTGAGAACCTGTCAATGCGACCACGCGACACAAGGGATTACCACGATTGCCACCAATAAGCTCATTTTCCAAATTGAGCGCTCAAGTGGAAGAGCTGAGGTGAGACGACTGAGATCTGCGCACCATCCCTTGCATGCTACGATGAGGCGGTCTGATCGATACAACATCATTGCATCCAAATCATTTGGGCCGACTTTGCGGTAGACATATCTGAAACCAGCGTCAATCTGAGTTTGACTTGCTAATACCTGATATATTCCTTTATCAGTTGTAAAGCTCATGTCATAATGCTGATAATGAGGAAAGCAGAATGTTTTGTTGAGATTATCAGTGTACACTAGATGACCTCCTACAGATCGAATTTCAGGTCCGGCATGCTATGCAAAATACCATTCTCCAGCTCCTCGTCTATATGATATAAGGAGAGGCGCCTTCGAGATGCGGTGAGCATTGAGCAGCACTGCCAAAACGCTCATCAGATGGTTCCGCATGCCCTCGTCCACCTCTGGTTGATTGATAAGGGCCCGTAGTCCTCTGCGCATTCAGCCGGTTCTTGTCGCCGATGCCTAGGAGTTCTAGTACGGTGTATCAAAGAGCACCGACAGCCATAATCACTCCCTTGCTGGCTATACTGCAGTTATGTCTCCGTCCTTGTGGCAGCAGTTGGCTACAAGGCGGGTCATCACAAGGAGCATACCCTATCATCTTGCATTGACAAGACCAGTGATATCGTACAATGCTAGAGAAGAGTCCAGCTCCTGCATAGAAACTGTCAATGTTTCAGCAGGATGTGGTGACTAAAGTAGTCATTACTATCATACACCTAAAGAGCAACGGTATATGTATATAGATATGTCTGTTGTGCTATTGCATTTCTAGAACAAGAGGCTTCATAATAACTGCTGGGGTTCTCATTTTCTGCTGTAGATTATATAACCACTGTTCAAGACTAATACCCACTGAAGAATAGGCCATAATATCAACATGGGGCCATATCTGTTTTTTTGCAGGTTACAGGTCAGGTGGCATTGTTCTTAGGGTGAGATGCCGCCCTAGTCAGGCATATAATGTATTTTGTTGCTTCCAGCATTAATAATACCAAGTTTTAATTACCTAGTATCTGACCTTTATAAAATTATAATAATATTAAGAGAAACCATAGCTACTTCCTAAATACTTTCTAACTAATTATAATATTTTATTATTTATTCTTAGTTTTGCTCGCTGTTTTATTAGTTCTAACTTTTTTTCTTTATTTTATAGCTACTTTGCCTGATTTTATAGCTATTTTTCTTATATTTCTTCTTCCTTATTCTTTAATTAAAGCTCAAGCTCATAAAGCTCTAAGGCTTATTATTATTACTTAATGCTTAGTATATTCTATAAGGAGATTTAATAAAGATTTTAAGATAATAATAATAAGGAACTAGTTAAGGATTAATTAATAACTAGTTAATAACTAGTTAGAATTATACTTACCCTGAAACCCTTGATTGGGATTAAGATCTTTGAGATTATAATTCTTATAGAGAATCTACTAAATAAGCTAAAGATAAGCAATAATACTTTCATAATTCTAAGTAGTTTTTAAGTAATTAATAAGGAATACTATAAGTACTAAATAGTTATATATTTATCTCACCCTCTTATACTATATAGTGTAAATAATTAGCCTCTATATTTGCTGTTTAATAAGAATAATGAATCCTAAAATAAGTCTAATTTATATATTAAAGAATATTATATTTATTAAGCTTTGCAGAACTAGGAGAATATTATTAGTAACTACTAAAAACTAGTTATAAACTAGTTTATAACTACTTACTTTTAAATTACTACTACTAATATTAATTACTTGCCTGCTGCATTAGCCTTATAATAAGACTATTCAGCAGAATTAGTATAATTCTAAATAGAATTATAAATAGAGGAAGGAATATTAGAGTAGTATTTATTAAGGCTAGCTTTAATAACTAGTTACCTTTTATACTCTACCTAGGTCTGTACCTTTGGCTCTTTATATACTAAAGTAGTTAGTAACTACCTATTAATTAGTTAAGAAGTACTTACTAATTAATAAATTATATAACTAATTATAATCTCCTTTAGACTTATAGTTAATTAAACTAGCTATTTAACTCTATATTCC